>CM022763.1:22011561-22029061 GCA_012411365.1 Ameiurus melas | reverse complement strand
TGTATATACACTAAACTATACGCTGTATATACTCTATACTTTGCGCTGTATATACTCTATATTATACGCTGTATATACTCTATACTTTACGCTGTATATACACTGCACTATACGCTATATATACTCTGTTCTATACGCTGTATATACACTCCACTATACGCTGTATATACACTCCACTATACGCTGTATATACACTCCACTATACGCTGTATATACTCTATATTATACACTGTATATACACTGCACTATACACTGTATATACACTCCACTATACGCTGTATATACACTCCACTATACGCTGTATATACACTCCACTATACACTGTATATACACTCCACTATACACTGTATATTCTCTATATTATACACTGTATATACACTACACTATACGTTGTATATACACTCCACTATACACTGTATATACTCTACACTATACGCTGTATATACACAGCCTTATACGTTTTATATACACTCCACTATACGCTGTATATACTCTACACTATACGCTGTATATACGCTGTATATACACAGCCTTATACGTTGTATATACACTCCACTATACGCTGTATATACACTCCACTATACACTGTATATACACTCCACTATACACTGTATATTCTCTATATTATATGCTGTATATACACTGCACTATGCGCTGTATATACACTCCACTGTACACTGTATATTCTCTATATTATATACTGTATATACACTACACTATACGTTGTATATACCCTCCACTATACACTGTATATACTCTACACTGTACACTGTATATACACTCCACTATACGCTGTATATACACTCCACTATACGCTGTATATACACTCCACTATACGCTGTATATACACTCCACTATACACTGTATATACACTCCACTATACACTGTATATTCTCTATATTATACACTGTATATACACTACACTATACGTTGTATATAGACTCCACTATACACTGTATATACTCTACACTATACGCTGTATATACACAGCCTTATACGTTTTATATACACTCCACTATACGCTGTATATACTCTACACTATACGCTGTATATACGCTGTATATACACAGCCTTATACGTTGTATATACACTCCACTATACGCTGTATATACACTCCACTATACACTGTATATTCTCTATATTATATGCTGTATATACACTGCACTATGCGCTGTATATACACTCCACTGTACACTGTATATTCTCTATATTATATACTGTATATACACTACACTATACGTTGTATATACCCTCCACTATACACTGTATATACTCTACACTGTACACTGTATATACACTCCACTATACGCTGTATATACACTCCACTATACACTGTATATACACTCCACTATACGCTGTATATATACTCCACTATACACTGTATATACACTCCACTATACACTGTATATACACTCCACTATACACTGTATATACACTGCACTATACGCTGACAAAAACATGTCTGACACACTCATAAATATTTCACACCTTCAAGTAGTGACCTCTCTCTCATTCTCTCTCTTGCTTTCTCCATTCTCTCTCTCATGCTGTTAAGGTGACAGAAAGTACCACACATTTAGCTGAAGTAAACATTATAAGCACTTCTAGCCTTGTTATAAATCTGCAGCCTGGGTTTGAATGCTAATGACAGTCCACGAGTCCAGATTAATGGAGGTGAAGTGCAGTCTATATACAGCTTTGTAATATGTAGTGATTATTATTATTACTCACTTTGGTGTGAAAACACCTTGTTTGTTTTTGGTCCAATTCCATTTGACTTGCACATCACTCTTAACAATGGTCGCAAAGCAGCTTTGCAGAAATTGTCGACCTGTAACGTGCAAACCGAAGGTGAGGGTAATGAGGAAAAACCTCCCGAGACCATGTGAGGAAGACGCCTTGACTCAAACGGGAACCCATCATCATCGGTGCTTCTCGATTTTGAGAAACGCCCCAAAGACAGGAACCTCTGCTCAGGATCGAACCGAGGACCATGGAGCCGTGATCAAGTTTCTCAGGAAGTTTTGTGAATCCTGAGACCCCTCCCTATGATTTGGTGTGCCATGATGTGATTTTTGTAAAACAATTCACTTTTAGGAATGTTCCCTCACTGTCGCTCTCAAAGCCGAGCACACGGGTACGAGTCGGTCCATCTTCAAGTTTTATTTTTAACATGATCTACCCCCCGACCAGGGTTTGGTGGAAGCTTTTGCAGAGCTAACCCTGAGGGCACGACGCTGACACGCCCTCTGCGTGATGGCCGATGGAATCTGAAGAATCTGTACTGCCTCTCCCTGCATGTCACCTGGGCTTCTTACCAGCCTTTGTTTTGTAAAAGAGGTATCTTGGGTAGTGACGAGACCATTTTTTTTTGCTCACAGAGAGCAGTGTTTCGCCATGAACATACTTTTTACTGTCTCGTTTAATATTAAAGGTGGTGGTGGTGATAAAATGGCTTCCAGCTCATCTGAACAGTGGAACCTGTGCTCACTGTGTGCGTGTATATGGCTGTTAACGGTGTGTCAGACAATTAGTGTATTTATAGCCTGTCTATAGGTGTGCCTTTTAAGATACCTGGTGATTAACCCAACCCTCGGCAGGGTTGTGCGTCGTGCTTTCTGACGCTTGTGAGGATTGCATGGAAGATGATCTGGATACGACGCTGGCTTTAGGACGCAGCGACTCGACACTTTCCCCAGGTTTCACCCAGTACCGTCTGCCAAGTGTTTGTGTGTGTGTGTGTGTGTGTGTGTGTAAACACACACAAACCTGTTCCCCCATGTGACACATGACTGACTTCACAAACATTGTCCTGTCACTCTCGCTTGCTCTGCTGCTGTCTCTCTCTCTCTATCTCTCTCTCGTGATGATAGCAATCTGATTGGCTGAAGTGGAGAACACGCCTGATAGGCTAAGGACAAAGTGCATTTGAATCACATTTGTTAATTGGAACCTGGCTGGACAGTCTCAAAAACCACACACAAATGCAGGGGTCCAGCAATTGCATGCACAGCTCTGTGTGTGTGTGTGTATGTGTATGTGTGTGTGTGTGTGTAAGTGCCTTAGGTTTCTGTTTTCAATTGAGTACAACATTGAACTTTATGAAAATAAAGCGCTGAAACGTAACACTGTCCGTGTTTTGCGATACGTTCAGACACCTATAATGAAACTAAAGCGGCGGCGGTGCAACGTCTGGGGAAGCCCGGAATAGCTTCCTTTACAGCACACCTTAAAGATTTGTTGTGGACCGTACCCAACCCCCACCCCCCGCCGGCCCCCGCCCCCCCGGTACTTAAACTACGTCGCTCATTCATAATTGGTTGCTGAAGTTGGCGGGGAACTTGGCGAGCTGCGGTTGATTGATTGCAGGTGGATTTGACTAGGACGCGAGCATGAGTCACTCTGGAACTCTTCCTCATTCCTTCTTTCTTTGCTCAGCAGATAAGGTTTGGAAAAATTATTTCTGCTTACACTGGTCGTTCACTCTGCGCTAACCACAATAACGCACTAACAGGCTAGTACTGCATGTTTAGAGTAAGTAGAGCAAAGAAATACGAAGCGTCTACCACGGCGTCATTTGTCAGGATCTCGATATTATATCGTGGTATCGTCCAGCCCTAGAACTTCTCTGTAGCTGGAGAGTACATCGATGAGGAAGAACCGACATGCCTGAGGGGCAAATCATATCATATCTCCTGTCCTGCGCAGCAGATCCCTGAATCCGGTTGATCGTCATGGATTTGTGTAGCTGGCTCTCTCTCTGTCTGTCTTTCTTTCTCTCTGTCTGTCTCTATCTTTGTCTCTCTGTTTGTATGTCTCTCTGGCTGTCAGTCTGTCTCTTTCTGGCTGTCTGTCACTCTGTTTGTCTGTCTGTTTGTCTGTCTGTCTCTCTCAATTCAAACGAGCTTTGTTAACATGACTGTGGTACAGTATTGCCAAAGCATTGGCCATGAAATAAATACAGGCTCAAATTTAAAAAAACAATAAATAATAAATACACAAACAGACGAATCAAGTTTTACAGACGTATTAAACAAGAACACGATCATGTTCAGACAAGTTTAAACACTTCTACACCCACTCAAACACATATTGTTAGTTTGTGACTGAGGATAGACTGGTGTCCCTCTCTCTGTCTCCTCTGTAGTTGAGGTGGTGGTGGAGTATGAATATGAAGCAGAACATGAAGATGAACTGACCCTTCGACTAGGAGACGTGATCAGAAACGTGCGACGGATAGAGGAAGATGGATGGATGGAAGGTGAATTAAACGGACGCAGAGGCCTTTTCCCAGACAACTTCATCAAGGTGAGCGTTTTCCCACCAGCTCCTTTCAGTGAACCGTCTGCAGAACGCGAACCATGTTAAACACACACACAGTTTCAGTTCTTTTCGCTCTGGACCAGAACCTGCTTCACCGAGTGCAGTGAAGGGAAAGGAAGGCCTTGTGTAACGTTCTGAAAGAGATGGGGAACCCTAGCGCAGTTCCAGCGATCTTTAACATGATCCCAATCAAACCGAGTCATCAAGAAACACTTGCATGAATTATTCCGTGTCGGACTACAAGTCATAATCCCTGACCAAAAAAAAAAGCAAAGGAAACAAGCCCCCATCCCCCCCGACTCTGGAATTGGAGTTGGGGTGATCTCCCGAGCTATGCGTTGATTCTGGGTTCAGGAAGTGACATCAGATCCACACGCCTGCTCACAGCACACTGCGTTAGAATTCAGCTCTGTTAGCTTTCACATGGATCGTTTCTGACCTTAAGCAGATGTAGCATGTTTTACAAGGATGTTTAGTGGTTGGTCTTGATCATGAGTGGAGGACTGAGCTCATCCAGAGGTAGGGGCTTATTTCACTTATACCACATTTGTCTACTGGCCAACAGGTGTATCAAAAAGATTCACCTCCTATCTGTACCCAGCCATCAAAACTATACGTTTATTGATCTTTTGGATAATATACAGGTGCATCTCAAAAAATGAGAATATGTAGGTCGACAGAAACATCAACCTTCTGAATAGTATGTTAATTTATTCAGGAATAACTGTGTCAGTGCGGCGTGTTGTGGAGGCAATCAGCCTGTGGCACTGCTGAGGTGTTCTGGAAGCCCAGGTTGCTTTGATCGTGGCCTTCAGCTCGTCTGTATTGTTGGGTCTGATGTCTCTCATAGATTCTCTATGGGGTTCGGGTCAGGCGAGTCGGCTGCACAATCAAGCACAGTAATACCATGATCACAAACCAGTTACTAGAAGTTTTGGCACTGTGGGCAGGTGCCATGTCCTGCTGGAAAAGGAAATCAGAATCTCCAGAAAGCTCGTCAGCAGATGGACGCATGAAGTTCTCTAAAATCTCCTGGTAGATGCCGCGTCGACTCTCGACTTGGAAAACACACTGGACCAACACCAGCAGATGACATAGCACCTCAAATCATCACTGACTCTTTAAACTTCACACTGGACTTCAAGCAGTTCAGGTTCTGATCCTCTCCACTCTTCCTCCAGACTCTGGAATCTTGATTTCCTAAGCAAATGCAACGTTTACTTTCATCTTCCTCGTGATTGTGGTTGTGTACTGAACCAGACTGAGAGATTAAAGACTCAGGAAACTTTTACAGGTGTTTTGAGTTAATTATCTGATTACAGTCTTCTCATGTCGACATTTCTGTATTATAAATTCTTTATTCTGATATTTTGAGAGACTGCATTATTGATTTCAGTGAGCTGTAATCATCAAGATTAAAACAAAATAAGGCTTGAAATGTAAAGAATCTTGAAAATATGAAAGTCCAGATCCAGATGTACAGCAGGTAAAGGCTTGTCGTTGTGTGTTAGACGTGTTGGGGCAGCAGTGTAAACATTTGAATATTGCTTGAAAAATTTGAATAAGTAATTTGGTCTGAAATGCCCAACAATAGTGGCTTTCAAGCTGAATAAAGCACAATGCAGGTGTCAAATTAAGTAAGGAATAACACTCATACAGTTATATTATAAATATAATCATTTATTTGCATTTACTTTTATGCCATTTGGCAGACGCCCAAATCCAGAGCGACTAAGAGTACCATCAGTTGCGCTTAACCTTCCTATAGTATGAAAAACACACAAGACAAAACTACAATTAAAAAAATAGTATTAACTTGAACACATCATGAAGAGGTAGGTCTTTAGACGTCGCTTGAAGACTAAAAGCTGTTTGAACATCTAGCTGGTTCATTCCACCTCCTAGTTCCAGAACAGAGGAGAGACCCTGAGAGACGGTGCGACTAGTCGAGCAGCACGTCAGGATCGGAGGGAGGATATGACCTCACCAAGAGATCGAGTATAAAGGGAGAACAGAAGAGGACCAAGTACTGAGCCTTGTGGGACACCAGTTGAGGGTCTGCATGGGGCAGATGCTGGGGTGGTATGAGGCGGAGTTACTGGTACCACCCCCATTTGGATTATTTTCATATATATAACCGCATGGTCTGAAATGTGTTATTACTCTTATTCCACCAAGTGTTACTGAACGACACATTTTAACGGTTTTATTGTTGTGGAAATCAGAAAATCGGTTCCTGTTCTCACTTACGTTCTAGCTACAAGAAACATTCGTTCTCTCGAGAGCATTCATATAAACCTGTTGTTCGCGTTCCAGCCAGAACTACTGTTCTACGATGATAACACGTACCTTCTGACCAATCAGAGTCGAGAATTCAACCGTGACATGCTAATCTGTTTTATACACGGCCCTGTATAATATATATATAGATATATGTGAAAGCTCATAAAACTGTTAGTAAAGTAGTTTGCACATTTTTGTGTACGGGTAGTAAAGTTTGCATGTGTGTTTACAAATGCAAAACTTCAGTAAATGAGGGCCTGACTGAGGGCAGTTAGTGTGTGTGGCGTATAAGTGCTTTTTTTTTGCTCTTAGATTCCATTTCATTCTTTTCGGGTACGAGTGTGTCAGCATGAGCTAGCAATATTTTCCCGCTCTTTCTTCAGATCACCCCACAGAGTCTGGGCTCGGGCTAGGTCATTCAAAAACATTGATCTTCTTTAGGTGAAGCCGTTCCTTTGTTGATTTGGACGTGTGCTTCGGGTCGTTGTCGTGCTGAAAGTTGAAGTCCCTTTCCATCTTTAGCTTTCTTGCAAATACCTGAAGGTTTTGCACTGAAACCAATGGTTATTTGTAGATATTCATGATTCCCTCCAGCTTGATAAAATCCCCAGTTCTGGCTGAAGAACCACAGCTCTAAAGCGTGGGGATGGTGTTCATTCGGTGATGATTTCTTTATGTTGTTGGACCAAACACACCTTTTGAAATGATTAAACCTTTTGAAATTGGTCTTATCAGACTAGAACACGTTTTGCCACATGGTTTGGAATGATTTAGTTGAGCTTGGGTGTGTGTTTTTGTTTTTTTTTGTGAGAAAGGGCTTCCGTCTAGTCGCCCTACTCCATCGCCCAGATGTGTGAAGAATGCGAGGGTTTAATCAGTACGTGTCAGATGTTCCTGCAGCTCCTTTAATGTTGCTGCAGGTCTCTCGGCAGCCTCTTTTAGTATGTTTTTGTCTTTTGGAGGGACGTCCTGTTCTTGGTGATGTCACCGTGGTGCACCATTTTCTCCACTTGTCGATGACTGACTGCTTTCACGGTGTTCCGAAGTACATCTAATGTTTTGGACATTTTTTTTATATACCCCTCTCCTGATCGATTCCTCTCGACAGTGAGACCCTGTACATGCTTTGCCAGCTCTTTGTGGACCAGGGCCTCCAGGACCAGTGAGATGAAACCAAGAAAATGTGAAGACCGAATAATATCATTCGATGACTGCTGTACAATAATTCCTTTTGAACATGAGATCGAATGTGATTGGTTCATTCTGAACACAGCTATGCCCCCCGCTATAAGAGGGTTATTGTAATGTGTTTGTCCCCTCCTACTTTTCCCTCAAATGTGTCTGATTGGCTTTCACTTTGAGGGTGGGAAACGGTTCTGACA
The DNA here is from genome assembly GCA_012411365.1 of Ameiurus melas. NCBI lineage: Eukaryota > Metazoa > Chordata > Actinopteri > Siluriformes > Ictaluridae > Ameiurus > Ameiurus melas. The sequence continues at coordinate 22,021,073 of CM022763.1, read as the reverse complement.
TGATTAATTTATTTTGCCGTTTGAACTAGGGTGTGTAGATTTCTTATATCCACCGTAGGTTGTGAAGTGAGTCGATAACCTGTGACCAGTATCTTTCCCCGTAGTAAATTATTGCCAGTTCCTTTCATAGCACCAGGTTGCACTTTGCTCCCGGATGAAGCGTGTGATTTTTTTATTCTCAGCTCTGAGTCAGGGGATAGAGTTTCCCACAGGAACGAATAACTCCGAGCCAAGCGACCTTAACCTTTTTTTTTTTTCTTTTTTTTTCTCTATCCCCCCCAATCTCTTTTCTTCATACTACAGAGTAGACATGAGAACTACATCCATAATCTGGCCAGGTGTAGTGGTTTGAACGTTCAGCTCACGAGCCACATTTGACCACGTGCACTCCTATACACGGTGCTATCCAGTTCTGAATGGAGAGTTAGGTTTCAAATCGAATCAGCCCCTTCCTTTTTTCTTTTCTTTTTTTTAATAAATAATTTAAGCGGCTTGCCTGTTTAAGTCCTACTCACGAATACAGAAAGGTTAAAAAATGTGAATAAATCATGGAGTCTACTAATTAAAAAAATACTAGTAATTTCAAGTTTGATCGACCCCAAATCCTTAATGTTACTTTAATCTGTCTTTCTCTTCGTTCAGGAGTTGAGGAAAGACTCGAAAGAGGAAACGAAGGAGGTGAAGGAGGTGAAGGAGGCGAAGGAGGCGAAGGAGGTGAAGGAGGCGAAGGAGGTGAAGGAGGCGAAGGAGGTGAAGGAGGCGAAGGAGGTTGCGCAGCCACAGCGAAGGTCGTCAGGAAACGTGGCCAGCCTGGTGCAGAGGATCAGCACGTACGGCATTCCAGCAGGAGGTCTGGGTTTCCAGCCTCGAACATCCAAAAAGAGTGAGTCTCTCCACCCTTCTCGCACAGACCTCTCGCTGAAGATGGCGTGTGAAATCTCGTCTCAGGCAAGGTTACCCTGTAAACCTGGCTGTAACGATGGAGGTGTGTTAAACAGGGTCGATAAAATCTCTCGTGGAATAGAAATCCGTTGACGTGTTGTTTATCGGGGGCTTTCACCGCGTTCTCGCCGTGCCGGAACGGCCGTAATTACCAGTCGACGTCCCACTCGGAGCCATTCACGTCCTTGGACTCCGGAGCGATGCGTTCCCGTACGCCAAGGCGACGGTGTTGACGTTTTTCATAATGCATTCGCTGTGTAGGTCCTTCGTTTATCGTCACGACACGAATTATAGTCGATTGTACGAACAGAAATATTTACTTAACTACATTTCGAGCGTTTCCGCACAACGGCGTGGCGATCGGCGCGCTCGCTCCGAAAGTTCCTGGTTTACGAGTTCTATGAGGACGTGAGCGCTTTTCAGAGGTATCGTGGACATCCCTCGAATTACGTCGTTATTTCATTGCTGTACTGCTTTATGTAGCAATAATCGTAATGATAATTACTAATATATTAGAAAAACTGCATGTTTCTGTATAATCTGTATTCAAACTTTACATAAATATTACTAATAAAAAATATTTATTTATTTATTTCCTGTAGCTGATGCCCTTAGCGATGGAAAATTATCCTGTTTTCTACCAAAATCTGGAATATGTGTCTGAAAGTAGGAACGTCATGCGGTGTTAATTGCTTTATTTTTCCCCCTCGGGCATTGTGAATCGTATGAAAAAATGTGCCCTGGTTGGGTGTGGTGTGTGTGTGTGTGTGTGTGTGTGTGTGTGTGTGGGTGTGTGTGGGGGTGTTGCTGCAGAGCCGAAAAGACGTCAGTGTAAAGTCCTTTTCGAGTATGTGCCGCAGAACGAGGATGAGCTGGAGCTGAAGGTGGGCGAGATCATCGACATCTCTGAGGAGGTAAGTAAGGGACGGTTCAGTCTGTCGAACACGGTTGATGTGTAGATGTCCCATAATGCACTTGGCTTCACACCAGTGATTTTTCCACCAGTCGTGATGAAATGTTTGTTTAATGGTAGATATGCGTGTCGTGTTTCTTTAATAGAATGCATGTACGGACGTAGTAGTACTCTCTGTGTGTGTGTGTGTGTGTGTGTGTGTGTGTGTGTGTGTTTTAGGTGGAGGAAGGTTGGTGGAGTGGGATCATGAACGGGAAGACCGGCCTCTTCCCGTCCAACTTCGTGAAAGAAATCGAGACAAGCGAGGATGGCGAGAGCAACGACGTGGCTGACGAGCCAGGTACTGCGAAGTTGAGACTTTTCCTCCATCAGGGCATGTCCTAACTAGCCTCAAAGTAGGCTCTTGTTCTTTTTCTTGGCGCGCGTTCGAGTGTGTTAGACTCTCGCACACACTCCCTGTTTAATCTTATATGCGACTCAGTGACTCGGAGTCATTTCCCAGGAGGCTTTGCTGTTGTAGTGTTGCTATTGAGTGATTTTCATGCGTGAAGGCAATGTTTATTGTGTTCCAACAAGTTTTTCTTTTCTTTTCCTCCCCCCAAGCAGAAAATGTCTGTTTATAAGTGTATGCTAACCAGGCGGTTTGTGTGTGTGTGCTCGTGTGTGCGCGCGCGTGTGTGTGTGTGTGTGTCTGTGTGTGTGTCTGGGTGTTTAGACAGTAAAGATGACGTCTCCAGTCCAGCTTCCCCTCACCCTGGAAACGGAGTCGTCGCACAGCCTAAAAAGATCATGGGCGTTGGGTTCGGCAACATTTTCCGCGAAGGCTCGGTGAAGCTCAAACCTCGCTCGTGTTCTGACTCGGAGGAAAAGAGAGAAAAAGTAAGCCTGCTTTCTCTCTTAACTTTTCTCTTCAGAGCCAAGTTCAAACTGATGCCTAAAACAGACGTCAGTGTTTTTAGAGACAGTTCCGGTAATTCAGAGGCACTTCCCACTATACATTCATGCTGTCAAATTTATTCATTCACTATTTGGGCCAAACGTTTGTGGACACCCATCTGAGGTTCTTCCCACAAAGTCTGAGGCACACAATTGGATAGGATTGTGTAACGCTGAAGCGTTACAGTTTCCCTAAGAGCTGAGAGGCCCGAACACTGGTCCAGCGTGATCCATGAAGACAGGGTGTGTGAAGGTTGGAAGAAGGTGGAAGAACTCCTGAGTGTCCTGCACAGAGCCCTGACCTCAACCCCACTGACTCATCACCCTTTGTGGATGAACTGGAACTGGGGCTGGAGCCTCCTCACATCAGCATCTACACACGGGCGTCAGATCACGGAGCGGTGATCGTAGATGTGCGTGACTTCACCAGAAGCCCTGCCGACGTTCCTTTCAGTGTTTCCGAGCAGATTGTTAGGCACATGATCGTGACCCACTTTTGATGTGTCGGATTTCTGTCGCGCTTCTGTTTTTCAGTTCGTTTTTTTTGTTTTTTTTCTAGCTCCGTGAGGTTTTTGCCTCTTTAAAGTGGGTCTGCGTTTAATGACCGAGATCCTACTTTAGAAGAGAGAAACGTTTCGCGTATTTGCCGTTCACAAGCAACAAACACACCACTTCTCTGCTTACTAATTGTAGTCAACTAACATGGAAAAAGAGGTTGGACTTGCTCGCTTCAGACCGTCTCTCTCTCTCTCTCTCTTTTTTTTTTTTTTTTATTTATTTTTTTAATGTGCACTTATATAGCGCTTTTATCCAAAGCGCTTTACACTGTGTCTCATTCACCCATTCACACACACACTCACACACCGATGGTAGCAGAGCTGCCATGCAAGGCTCTAACTTGCCATCGGGAGCAACTTGGGGTTCAGTGTCTTGCCCATGGACACTTCGGCATGTGGAGTCACCCGGGCCGGGAATCGAACCGCCAACCCTACGATTAGTAGACAACCCACTCTCTAATATATATCAATAAAAATATCTAATATAACATCTTTCTTTGAGCGTATGTGATTGAGGGTGTCTTCATGTCAGTGGGCATTGCAGCAGTAACCCCGTTTGTGCTTCTGTTTTTATTTCAGCCTATCCCATCATTACCCTCCGCCACTAAGCCCAGCCCCATAAGCACGTCAGATGCTCACAAACTGGAGAAAGACGCAGACAGCAAAGGTAAAGGTGAGTACCTGGGCGTTTCTCATCTTTCGACTCAGACTAAAGTATTCGTGCAGTTCGGATGACTTTGTTTACTTGCTCTCATCGACATCTCAAAGCACGATATTCACCCTGCCGAAATCAACCTGAAAACTGTCTGTACTTTTTAACCATGTGCGGCCACTGAAAAACGGTTTAAGTACTAGAGGTCACTCTGTTCATAACCTTGCGTGATTTCACTCTTCTAACTCGGCACAACGTTAACGCATTCCTCTGCATCGTGCGTGATGCCGCTAGATTGCTTCTGTTTTGTTCCTGTTCACAGTAAAGGAATACTGCAAGGCCGTTTATAATTACGAAGCGACGAACCAGGACGAGCTAGACATTAAGGAAGGTGAAATTGTTCACTTACTAAGTAAGGTGAGTCTGATCAGTTAAGTTCTTAAAACTTTTGCTTTTTTTTTTTTTTTAATCCAAAAGCAGTGGCAGATGATTTAAGAGTAGATACAGTCCCGTTGAGATGGAGATCTGTCGTTTAAACGCGGTGTGCCGTGTCTTTTAGGATACAGGGGAGCCAGGCTGGTGGAGAGGAGAGGTGAACGGCAGAGAGGGAGTGTTTCCGGACAACTTTGTGGTGCTGATTTCAGAGTCAGAAAAAGAGGTAAAGTGTGAATAGTATACACACTAGATACCGCTGATCGTGGTCATGGTAGGCCTTTTGTATTGTCCAAACTTTAGATTCCGGTCTCATTCACAGTTCAACTTTTCGGGGCCTCTACTGTTTATTGTCTTTGTTTATTGTGTTATTCCATTTGCTTCCTTCATTATGATCTAACATGGTCTAAAATGTCACTTTTATGCTGATGCTTCACAAATCTACACCATATTGCCCAAAGTGTGTGGACATCTGACCAGTCACACCCATATATATTTTTTTGCGCATCCCATTTACTGTTCTGTGAGGCCTTCTGTAAAAAGGTTGTGGATGTCTACGAGTCTGGCGAGGGTTTTAAAAAGATCTCCAAATTATTAGAAATACATCGTTCCATTGTAAGGAAATCATCTACAAATGGCTCAGATTTCAAGCGACTGCTAGTCCAGGACTGACCGTCCCAGCAAATTCAGCCTAAGATCAGACCGTCTGATGCAAAAAGAGGTCTCCAAGAACCCCAAAATTTCTTCACAGGATCTGCTGGTGAGTCTCACAGCTGTTGGTGTGAAAGGGAATGCTTCTAAAATCAGAAAGAGATTGCACAGATTTGACCTGCGTGGGAGGCGTGCAGATAGAGTTGTTTGGTCACAGTAACAGCAGACATGTTTGGTGCAGGCCAAAGACAGCTTTTCAGAAGACGCACCTCATACCAACACGGTGGTGGAAATGTTATGCTTTCACTCTGCATCATATCAAAGAGTGTGTGAAGATAATGTGAGATCATCTGTCTGAGAGTTAGGAATCAAATCCTCCAAGGAATGTCTCAAGAAGAAGAAATGGAGTGTTCTGGAACGATTGAGTCAAAGACCGGATTTGATTCCCATTGAGATGTTGTGGGTGGATGTGAAATGTGCAGAACATGCAGGAAAACCCTCAAACATCTTAAAACTGAAAGAATATTGCATGGACGAGTGGTCAAGAATTCCAGCAAGCCTGGTGGACAATTACGCAAAACACCTAGAAGAAGTTATTTCTGCTAAAGGGGGCAATATTAGCTTCTGAGCCCAAGGGGGTACTTACTTTTACCATTAAAGAATCTCACATCTATTGATATTTCTGTTGAATAAAAATGTTTTCCTTGTGGTTCTGTTAAAGGTCTGTAAAGTGACCTTGGGTCTGCGCTAAGTACGCAAGCTAATGTAACTAGCTGTGTTTTTATGTCCTTTTATTTGAGTTGTTTCTGACTGCTGTGCTCCTCATCATCCTCCACCATTTTTGTTCTTTCATGTTGTTTAGACACTTGTATCCAAAGGCTCAGTTAAGCAGACTCCCAAACACGAACTGGAAGAGGTAAGGAGAACTGTATATCGAGTGGAATATATCAAACCACTTTTTTTTTTTTTTCTTTCCTTAACTTGTGTGCTTGGCCATGCGAGGCTGCGATCCGTCACGTGATCTGAAAACGGTCGACTGTGTGTCCGCAGTGTCGAGCTGAACCACAATTAAGATAATAGTACTATTAATGTAATTGTAACTGGTATTGGATAATTACAAACATTCATCAGAAGCCATCATAAACAAATAAAGATGATCAAATATTTAAAACCTGGGATTGAGCACCCCAGGGGTGAAATGAGTCAGATTTATCACCATAAAATACAGCACTGTCTCTGTTTCTCCACAGAAACCAAAGAAGCCTCCACCACCATCCAAATCTGCAGGTATTATATAAAACTTTCTCCTGTCACGTGTTTTTACGATTTATTTTGCATTCACATGAAGGTGTCGTAACGTTTTTTCGATGCCCCTAAATAAAGTGTTCTGACGCATTGTGTGCGATGCTGTCTTTAGATTCGATCGCAATGAGGAACTTTAGAAGCGTTCCTTTACGCTACCTTCTAAAAACAATCCTTCCCAGCTGTACAACCTGCGTGTACAGCTGAACGAAACACAGGGCTTGTTGCCTTGTTCATCTGCTGTTACATCATGCCCCTCTTGTACATTGTCTTTCATTTCCTGTACTGTTCCTGATTTCTCAACTCTTTCTTGTTGTTTTTTTCCCCCCCTTGTTGCTCTGGAAAATAAAATAAAATTCACCTCGCAGTAAAGATGAAGCCTTGTGTATTTCTGAAGCGTTTCGCGGCTTCGTATCGTTTTGTCGGTGTTGTAAACGGAGCAAGAGTCACGAATCTTCCCCCACAGGAAACTGAATCAGCGCCTGCGTCTGCAGCCTATCTGCTTTTGCATGTGGTTTTATTCTGTTGTTTGTTGTACGTGTGCACCTTCTGTAGTGTTAAGCGGGAGCGAAGGAGAGGGCCAGCTAATGCACCATGTTTCGTTTTTCAGCATTAAAGCCAGACGTCCCGAGTGCTGACAAGAAGCCCACACAGATACGACCTGATGATAAAGGTACGTGGGATCAGACATTACTGTCGAAAACTTTCCAAAAGCAAAACATCCTCAAAAAAACAACCTGTGGGCAACGCCTGTCTTTAACCTAATGCATCAATCACATATTTCTATACGTGTATATTTATTTATATGATTCTTTTTCCTGTTCAGCTTCTTTTCATTAGTCAGGATACAAAGCATGTAACTGTGAAAACTCTTTAGAATTCAAAAAAAATAAAATACAAACATTTTACTTAACCTGCTGGTATTTCAGAAAAATATATATTTCCACCATTAGTATTAGTAGAGTTCTAGAGTGCAGCTTTACGTAAAAATAAATAAAGTACAGCTAAAATACGTCCTCGGTGGTGATGCAGATTTAAAACCACGGATTCATTCTTTTGTATTCTATATTATCTTGAGGTGATGTTGATGAAGCAACGAATTAAATCTAATCAAACACGACCCATATGTTATGTACCCAGAGGTTACAGGAATATACTTTGGCCAAAATGAAATCAAATATATTTCCCCCGCATTTACTTTAAATATAATCAGTCTATTCAAATAAAATTGGAAGTACATTCAATTCTAATTCACTTCATGAATTCTGCCTTAATATTTAGTGTTGAGTCATTTCAGATTTAGCGATCCTACCCGGACGGGGTAGCTTTCAGGTCTCTAATGTTTAATATAAATGTATGATAAATAAATACATGTTCTTTTTAATTTTATCTGCTATTCTGTCGTAAAACTTCTCGAAAGCGTCCCCTCCGGTAGGATTGCTAGTCACTGACACGGCTTCGTGTAAATGTAAAGTCAGATATGAAGTCAGGAATGAGAGAAACGTTATCGAGAAAGTTTGAAATCAGAATAAAAGTGAAAGGAACGGTTTCCGTGCTTGTGGTTTGGAAAGCCCGGTTTTAAAGTGGAACGTGTACGCAGCTGTGGAAACGTCTCAAAAGGGCATCATGCAGACGTTTCACAAACCTCACCAGCATGGAGTAAAACACCAAAAGAATAAAGGTCATATAATAAAGGTCATTTTCCCAAGTAAACACAAGTCATAATGTTTATTTCAGTAGTACTGCCAGCTTAAATAACAACTAAAACAAGTCACATTAATCCCCGAAGGACTTGACTCCCTGTATCTTTTTAATTTTTTTTTATTAATTTGAAGTTTCTTTTTGCTCGTGTTCAAATGTCTTCCTGGTCTTGCCGTCTCTTCCTGAATAATCTTCACACTGTATGATCAAACGCTCGCGTAGCTATAGCTCTATGCTCTGTGCATCTTAACGTTAATCTTTCCCCCTGCGAGCAAATCCGTGTTCTCAATTGAATCGTTTTCTTCTTTATTGTATTTCTCCTTCCATGCTTCCCAACTCCTGTTAATCGAGCAATAATCTTATTTTCCCGGTCTTTTATGATGAAAAGTTGACAGGGCTGTACCAGAGAAACCCGCCAAGCCGACTGCTCCCCTCGTGCCCCCTAAAAAGCCTGTTCCTCTTCCGGGAAAAGGACTGCTGCGTCCGGTGGCACTGCAGCCCAAACGGCCTGATAAACCTCTTATTCCGTCTGCAGTACTGAAGTGAGTGATTCTACACATTGTGGATGTATCTTTCTTTCTAATCTAACTAAAACATGTACTCTACTAGGGAGTAATAATAATAATAATGAGTTTATTTCTCCACAGGCATAATGGGGAGGTTCCCCACACACGACCAAAGTCAGACTTCGAGCCATCGTTACCCAGGAAACCAAATACGCTGTCTGGGGACTGGTCTGAGAAGACCCCCACCTTGGGTGTGTAACATCTTTTAAAATAAAGACGCAGCTAAAAGTAATCAGTAAAGAACTTTATTTTAAGGGGCAGTTTATTTTATTTTTTAAATAGTATGCAGTGGTATTACCGTATCTACAACACGTTTATTTATAGCTTATAGCTAATATCAGGCTACGGTAAAGTGTTCACCCGTCATCCAGAGATCCCCCGTTATTTCACATTTATAATATCCCATGTCTAACATCCTGTCTTTAGGTATATCTGCTATAGATGAATAAAGACAGCAGCTGTTGGAACGTCATGGCGGTGGGATAGGTTTTTTTTTAAAGGCTGTGTCCCGGGCCACACTGCAGGGCATTAGTACGGGGGAAAAAACGAGAGCTGGTGGCGTGCTCATGTTTCACAAGTTTAGTGAGCTGGAGTACAGTGTGTAGGTTTGAATTCAGTTGAAATTGAGATTTTTTTATGTTATTTTATTAGTTTATTGAATCATTCCTGGCAGAAGTCTGATTTGTGATCTAGTAAAGTTTAGTCTGTAAACCTTTCTCGCTTGTCTTCGCTTATCCGTTAGATCTTATGAGTTTCGACGACGTGTCCTCTACCTCGGAGAAGTTGTCTCACCCGACTGCAAACAGACCAAAGATGCCTGGCAGGCGACTCCCGGCCCAGTTCGTCGGAGGCCAGTCTGT
>CM022763.1:21981561-22006561 GCA_012411365.1 Ameiurus melas | reverse complement strand
CTTGTAATTGTTCCCTAACCTTTTCATCCAGGGTGACACTATCGTGCCTGATTTACAAAGTGTTAATATTGGAAGCTCGTTTATTGCTTAGCTTTGCAGCAAGACATATATATATATATATCTTTTTTAAACAGCCATTACAACGAATGGGAATATATATATATATACGTACACACGTATATGCAGGTAGGGAAAGAAAGAAAAAAATCTACATTCCCATGTTATTAAATCTCCAAAACACTGTGGATGGCGTATCAGTGAAATGTCTTAGCAGCCACCTCGATCTTGGGTTGTATCGATAGGAAGGTTGGCGCAGACGTACATATCGGTTATATTTATGTAACGAATCATATTTGTCTTAACATTCGAGAGATTGAACCTTGTTGTTTGTTTGAGTACACTAGAAGTGTACCCTCTCTTCAGGCCTCTTTACTCCTGTGAGAAAGGGTTGTAAGTATTCCACATCAGGGGTGTGTGTGTGTGTGTGTGTGTGTGTGTGTGTGTGTGTGATTTTAATCCCTATAGCAATAAAAAATAAACACATCTATACAATGTCGAGTTAAATGAAATTAATTCTGCTGTTCAGTTATGTTTTTTGTTTTTTTCCAATTTAAATTCTGTCGTGTAATTGGCATTAACATTCCATTTTTATTATAGTTTTTTTTTTAATGTGGGGAAAACTGTTGTGCAGACATTTAGCACGTATCTCCAAGTTTACATGATTTTTGTAACTGAATTGCATGACCTGAGATTTTTTTGTTATCTTTTTCTTTCATTTTTTTCCAAGCTAAATAAATATCTTTATGTACAGAAGTCAGACGAGTCTAATATTGTCCGATGCTTGTGTACGTAGTACTCCCAGAAACCCCTGTGGGGTGCAACGTGCAGTACAAATACATTTTATTCTCACTCATAATGGTGAAAGTCGTCAGCTGTAACCATAATACAGCATTTTATTTTTTTCCCTTTCTTCTCCTTCTTCTTGTCTCCTCGCACACATTTTGGACCACATGTACCACCATATGGAGCTATCTCCTTAACAGCTTGTTACTAAGCTCTCAGCCATAGGTATCCTGTCCTCCAAGCTGGGGATAGCCTCCTTTCAGCTGAAATTTTTTCCCCTGTTTATTTATTTATTTTTATACACAGAAAAAAGTCTCACTCTGTAAAATTTCATGGTACCACCTTTAGCGTTTATTTTTGACCAGAGGGCTTGCGTTGAGGACGTGAGAGTACCATCAACCAGAGTACCATCTCCGGCACACCCCAAAGACTTTCAATATGGTTGAAATGATTCCTCGTGCTCCCTGAACTATGCTTTGACAATTTGATCCTGATGAATCTTGGCATTGTCATCCTGGAACATGTCCCTGAAGCAACCCCAGATAACACTGCCTACAGAGGCTTGTACCAGGGCAGTGGTGGCTTAGCGGTTAAGGCTCTGGGTTACTGATAGGAAGGTCGGGGTTCAAGCCCAAGCACTGCCAAGCTGCCACTGTTGGGCCCTTGAGCAAGGCCCTTAACCCTCTCTGCTTCAGGGGGTTTCATGGCTTTCATGGTTTCATTCGCTGTATCATGGCTGACCCTGCGCTCTGACCCCAACTTCCTGACAGGCTGACTTCCTGACAGGCTGGGGTATGTGAAGAAGAGTATGTGAAGAAAAGAATTTCACTCTGCTCTACTGTATATGTGACCAATAAAGACTTATTAGTAGAGTAGGCACTATGCATCATGGGTGCATCGCTTCACACGCTTACCTTCTAACCCTGACACGTCCATCACTTTGGAGTAGGGTAAATCTGCTGGACTCATCAGACCACATGGCCTTTTTCCGTTGCTTCACAGCCCAATCTTTATGCTCCCTAGCAAATTGAAGTCGTTTTATCTGATTAGAACCTGGTTCTGAGCCAAACCATTTGGGATAAATGATCATGTCTGGCATTGACCGATGAGCGTGATGGCAAGCCCAGAAACGGTCAGTAAGGTAATTTGTAGGTGAATTAATGACTCGGCTGCAGACATTGATGATAGAGGTGCTGAAAGACCACCAGCCCTCCTTATAACCCAGTGATTCCTCTGTATCAGAGGAGCATCAGGATGCTATATCTACTGCCATGTACATGAAAGTCATCCATACTGAGATTATCTTTGCAGTCGAACCACCATGTTCATCTCTGGCCTCAGCAATGTCTGAAATTGGGTCTGTGATGGCAGCAAAATTACTACAGAAGAAGAGCAGTTGCTAAGATACAGGAAAGCAGAAATTGTGTCCAGTACATTATATACGTATATACCCGTTGCTTCGGGTAGAATTCTTCAAGAAGGTTATAACTGCACTGAGCGTACGAGTCAACATAAACACAGGATGTGGTGTAAGATGTGGTGCTTCTGCATTTTTATCTGAGCAAGCTCAGGAGGCGCAGATCCTCTGGATCTTTCTGCAGTGCTCCAGATGTGGCCCACATCACCCTTTATGAAGATGGGTGGTTTTGTTGGGTAGCCAGAAAGATCATGGGCACTCTTGAGCAAGTCTCTTCTGTGCTGGCGAGGGAGCCACTTTCCTTAATCAAGGTCCATTTGGTACGGATCTCATCGGGCCATTAGATAATGGAACACCACTTAGTATTTATTCTTGTGGACTACAGCTGTGCCTTCTCTAGGTCTCAGCATGTTGTGGGGTATTTCTGTGGAATCTGCCGAGTCACAATCAATCTGACTGATCATGGCACTATGTTCCACACACTAGAAAATATGCACAGATTGTTGGCATTAAGTCACTTCCTAGCAATTTCCAGACTAAATCAAACCTTCAAAGACAAAACGTTCCTCCTTGAGGATTCTAGGAACTGGAATATGTGGCTAAAATCCATCTGGTTTGCATGTTCTCCATGGCTCTATATGGCAAAACTCTCTCCCATTGCAGAGAGAGAACCTGGGCAAGAAAGCAGACAAGAAAGATTTGGCCAAATTGACCGATTTGTCATGTTTCACCACTAATTGGTTGTACTAACCTCTCAGAATATCACACACAGCGGCTGTCCCAGGAGACAGGAGCAGTCCCACGGTGTTCTTGTCCCCAAACAGACATGCTGTGTTACTCATTTTATTTAACGGTGGATTTGGTCTGGGGTTTCTGGCCAGTTCTCCTTCTTTCTAAGTGTCAAAACTAAAACATCGCTTTCCATGTATCATGAAATGCATGCAAATGTAATATCCAGTTCTGAACAAGAATCCGAGTCCGTCATGAGCACAGACACCCCCACACTGGACAGTTTAAGACTGTAAAAGGACCAGGTGTGGACTGCCCACTGTAGCCTCAAATTCCTGTTCTTGGCGGACGGGAGTGGAACCCAGTATGGTCTTCTGCAGTTGGAGCCCAGCAGATGTTCTCCGTGAGAATGACCCAGTCATTGTTCGGTTCTCAGTAAGGAGATTCCGTTCACGGTGGATACACATGCTCAGTGGTTTGCCACCCTGATTGTTGATCTAGGTATAGTTATAACTATGCAGACCAGTATATTTTGTCATCTGAACACATGCAAGAAGAACTTCAGGGCCATAATAACCTGCCCTCAATTAGAGGTAGTTGATATGATTTGTCCTTACCAGCCTCCAGTACTCCAGTATGGTGGCATCCATAGTGATTAAATCTCTGTGATGGGTCACTTCTCCCAACCGGGCACCTTCTGTTAGGAATGTCCTGCATTACCTAAGAGCCGATGTTTGAGCTCCTTTCGCTAAGCCACAGACATGGATCTGTCACTGGCATTGGGATCCACCTTCAGGCTGATAATGTTGAAAATGCTGGCTCAGCTGGTAATTATATGTAAATTTGTAGGTAATTATCAGCTTAGAAGAACATTCCAGATGTTCTCCTCTGTTAAGGGACGAGGAAGATAATCGGTCACTGAGCTACTGTACAAAGACGGGCTCTGTTGAGAAATACTGTAGTCGATAATGGAGATGGAGTTGCATGATCTCAGCTCCTGATCACTGACTTGAGATAAGCCGTGTCTGTCGCCAAGATGCAGATTTACTTATTTACTTTAAAAGCAAAAGAGCATCTCGGACTGTTCTGTGGGGGGGGACCCTTGTTGGTCATTGCTAGGTTTTTGGCTAAGAAGGTGCTTAGACGGAGAAGCTTGTTCCAGTTTTGACAATTCTATCAAGTGTGGTAGGAAAAACACTCCAAATAAAGAAGAACGCATTAGCAAGGTCGAAAGGAATAGGAGGAGGCTATCCTTACCTTTTAGCGGACAGGACACCTGGACAATTAGCTCCGGAAGTATTGCGATAGTATTTGACATGTATCATGTATGGAAAGAAATGATTGAGTATGCATTTGACATTCCATAATTTATTACTGACCTACTCAGCTTTTATTTTCACATTTTATTGCACTTTTTATATTAAGAGTTTTAGATAGAAAAAAATCTTTCACTTTTCATTTCTTTAAAAAAAACTATAAAATCCTATACAATTTTGTGTGTGTATGTGTGTGTGTGTGTAATATATATATATTATATATATATATATATATATATATATATATATATATATATATATATATATATATGCACACATACACACGTCATTGTACAACACAGATAAATTACTAACAAGATGATATTGGTTTAAAACAAAAGCATTTACATTTCTTGAAATGTAAAAACAAACAAAAATGCACAGTAACTAAATACATGCGTACGTACATTACATGCAGTCGGTCGTTCTTGGGAAGTATATGATTTAATGCATTTCTTTTCTTTATATAGCCTACTTCATTGGCATGCCCTCTTCCTACATAAAATTACATAGTGACGCCAGGGTCAGATGACCATGGTGGACGTTTACACATGGTGTTCGATGCCTGACATTCTGAGAAACCGTTCCCGTCGTCTTCAATAAGCCACCGCTCATTCAAAACGGGTTTAGTGTCGTATTCGACGTATTGTTCCGCAGTTGCTACAGGGGTGCTTGAAAGTTTGTGAACCCGTTAGAATTTACTCGATACGTCATGTAGGATTATTTTCGTCAATAAATAAATGACCGTTTATAGTATTGTTGTCTCACTTGTTTAATCGGGTTCTCTTTATCCACTTTAATGACTTGTGTGAACATCTCATGATGTTTTAGCTCACTTTTATGCAGAAATGTAGAAACGTCTAAAGGGTTCCCAAACTTTCAAGCACCACATTCACTCTCACTTTCACCGGTTTGGTCCACATAATCCGCCTGTCTCGACAGAAAGCAGGCATTCGAACGAGTTAGTAAGATGGTGTTGAATTACATACAAATTAAGACGGAATAAAAGACACCCCTGCTCACCATGCCCTACCCTTAATCATTTTAATGGGAGTGGACTCTTCGATGTGAATTCTTCCAGATTGACATGTCGCCTAACACACTGATTCAAATGTGGCTCTTTTACAGTTATCTGCCTTTGGAATAATTCTCCAGTACCTTCACTATTCGACCCTTTGACCCTTAGGCACGGCGAACGGATCTAACACGGGAAACAGCATGTTGATCTCTGGCATTAATCACACATGCTCGTTTTCACAAATAAAACTCATACAAATTGTTGCGAATCCAAAGTTTTAACAAGGAAAAGATTCACCGATATTTCATTGTGTGTGTGTGTGGTGTTGGTTTTTTTTTTTTTTGTAGCCAATAGCTAGCATTTTGCCCAGACAACAATATTTACCCAAGGCTTTCATCACAAACAAGGATAAGTTAAAAATACTAACTCCTAAAATAACTTTAAATACTCAAAAAAAAAAAAAAAAAAAAGTTTGATGTTTCTGTTCTAAAACTGAGGTTGAATTACCTGTAATTCAGTTTTTATTCAAAATCAAAAGAACCATAATACTTATATTAGGCAATGATAAAAATAAAAAAAATTAAGCCTGACAACATTTATTTAATTACAGGGAACGTATTGTAATTTTAGAAATAAATAAATAAACGAATAAAAATGTACTGTTGTAATAAAGCCCATAGTAATTTACTCCGTACACTACTGTTATTGTCATGTATTATTTCTGGTTTTAGTTGACCGACTGCTTTGTAACTAATATTTCTCTATGTTCTAGCAATAAGTCCTACTACAGTGTTTAGTTCCTGCAGACGTTGTTCTTCCTACAACTATTTTGCACTGGCTTCTGTTCAACTGGTGCATATCTAATTCTACAACACTCGCATTGCTCTCAGATGCTTGGATCGTATACTGTCTTACTAGTAAGTAAAAAAAACAACATCATCATGTGGGTGAATAAAACACTCGATGCAAAAGTCTGGTGCTGACCGTAACGAGTATTCATTTGGAAAACTTCTTTCGCTGCCACTTTCAATATCTATTGTAGTGTCTATTTTATCCATCGACTGTTTTGGATACGTAAAACGACTCGAAACGTTCGTTTGCTTAATTCTCAGCCCGTAGTACGCCTTCGGTATGCTGCAAAACGAACGGAAACACAGACAAAATTCCAACAAGGACATCCAGTTCCAATGTAATGTCACGAAATTGTACCTTCATGTTCGTTTGTTCATTTGAATGGACAGTGTATAACATCTGCTCTGCTCAACTATTCAATAAACTTTCAAATAGTAATAATAATAGTCATGCTACATTTATGAACGCTTACTCGTTCGCCGTCGCACGTATTTGATTAACCAGGACAATAATGACAGAATTTTGACTCTATACATTTTGTCTAGTAAAAAATACATATTCAGGATTTTCAGTCATCTGAAATGTATTCGTTTCAGCCTTTCATTTCTGAACCTATCAGCCATATTTAGTACATCGGCTACAATTTTGGACAATTTCAGACTTATTAGTATTAGTACTACTCTCTCGATCTACTCCCAGCCATGCTCGAGAAACAGCTCGGCGTTGGTCTTAGCAGGTCGTGATATCATTTTAAACAGATGACCTGTCCACAGAAGCAGGCAGATGCTATAGACTATTCTGGGATGAATGGTGCAACATAAGAAGACGTTCTTGCTCTAGATAGCAAGCGTGCCTATTGGTATTCGTGGAGCTGTTGAGGGGTCACTTGAAAAGGTGGATCCACGTCGACCCACATGACTGCGAAACGCTACATGTAATTTCGTACCGTCCGAGTGGACGGGACGCTCCCGGTTACAATCGCACAAACGTCTCAGACGCTGGTCACATGGTCGGGGTTCTCTCTGACTTCGATGCACTCGATCTCCTCCCTCTCTCGCTCCCTCTCGCGCTCTTTTCTCTTCGCCCGTTTCTTTTTCTTGTGCCTTTTCTTGGAGGGAGGGAAAAAAGTCAAGAAGACCGGGAGGATGATGAAACAGTGCAGCACTGTACATCCGGTGGTGAGTAGTGAGCACTTGAACAGTGTGTAGGTCAGGTTGGAAGGCACAAAGAGCAGGGGCATTATCCCAATCACAAAGCACGAGGCATTCTGCAAAATGGCTGCCCCATGCTCTTCGAGCGAAATCTTGATGCACTGAGTCCTGGTGTGCTCGGTGGCCAGTACAAACGTGTAGAGGTGAGGGGCACAGTGATCCATGGCAAAGTTCAGAGTATAAATAAGGCACAGGATAGAGATACTGTCCATATCTACATTCCAGAGTGTCATGAGGCCTAGGACACCCAGCTCCACAGAAGTGACGGTCAAAATCAACCAGAAGTTCCCTAAGGGGTTAATGACGAGGAAGAATGTGAGGATGAGGATGGTCAGGACACTGAAACCTGATGTTAGAATCGGGGAGACAACTGAGGAACTGTAGCGGTCCATGAACACAAAGGTGGGGTTGAAGACGATGAACTTGATGCTGTTTATAAGAGAGAGGGGCCTGAGTCTCTCCAGCAGCTCCACCACCTCCTCCCTTGTCTTCTCAGTGGTTCTCGCTACCAAGTACATCCTGGATGCAATGATGTCATACTCATCGCCATTTTTTGAGAAAATGATGTCTTCCGTGAAGTGCTGATACTCCGGTCTTCTAAGAAACGACGTCTTGAGAATATTGATGAAATCGCTTTTGGTTGATGCGCTGACATTTGTGACCTTCAAATAATTAAAGTAATTATCAATCCAGGAAATCTTATTGAAACCCTGCCCTAGTGTCTTGAGGTGCTCCTGGACTGTGGAGTTCCAGTATTCGATAGGCTCATAGATGTAGAATCCTATCACCGGGCTGTAGTTGCTGAACAGTTTCTGCTGGGTCAGGGCAAACGACACACTGGGTGAGTTGCTGGCGAGTAAATTCACTATATTGTAGCCGTCACTGATTTGTAAACATCCCATGAATGAAAACGAGGCATAGATCAGGTAGAGGATGACCACAAAGGGCTTGACATATGTGTTAGTAATCCACTCTGTGTAATGCTCCCTCAGGAAGTGCTGAATAAAGTGATTCTGGTAGGGCATACTGTCATGGTGTGTGGAAAGATCATGGCCATCACTCATCATGGTCTTGAACCATGTGGGCTGGCGGTCCAGGTATTCTACAGAGGGGATTTTGCAGCAGAAAACACTGTGGTAACGGTTCTGTTCGAGTTGGCCAGCAAACACCAGGCAGGAGCCGTAGAAGGAAAAGACGTAGAAGTAATTGACCAGGATGGCCACGCACATGCTCTGACAGAAAACCTTCACGGACTCGATGTTGGTGAAAGGACTGGCGCCCATGCCGAACGTGATGATATACAACGAGCTCGTCATGGTGTAGCATACCATCACATCGGCAAAGGCATCTGCCACTCGCTCCTTGAACGGCAGACTCTCCCGGGTTCTTCTCCAGCCAGCCAGGAGCTCGAACACTCCTTTGGTTCCGTGCCCTGTGAAGAAACACGAACATTTCAGGTATTTAAATATACTGACAAAGGCATTAGCACACCCTGAAGCGTAAAGTTTCTGTGAGACAGGGTGAAACAATCGCACTTTAACAATACATTCTATGTCCATGAAACTCCCAGTACTGTGCCACTATCTAAGAGACAAGCCATTTAATCAAATCCCTGACTAAACAAAGAGGTTCTCACTCATTTGAAGGCTGTCCTGTGTGAAAATGTGGGGTTTTGAAGAGAGAAACTTCTCTAGCTAGAAATATATATATCAAAAGCTGTACCGAGATCAAGGAATTTGTCTTTCATCTTTTTTTTTTTTCTTCTGCTTCTATATTTTTTCAATAAATGGTTGTCTTTAGCGACGTCGCCTCCCATCATATTCCCCACACACATTCCTCCTTGATATAAATGGAACATCCTCGCTATTTCTTGGGTGTGGCGTGCGTAGCTATTTGTCTTTCGTTGGCGGTAACTGAGACTAACAGCCAGTCTGATGGAGAAGACTGGAGCATTAGATGTGTGCTTCCGGATGTTCGAGATACTGTAGATCGGGTTGAGGAAGTTCTGAAACTCCATCAGTAGAGCCATCCCAGCCAGGTGATTGGACGATGATGATGAGGAGGAGGAGTCAGCAGTTATTTCGATTTATCCACAAATATGTTGGGGTTTTTTCTCACTGTTTCATATTGTGTTGAATTTCTTCAGGAAGTTGCAGATGAATACATCTCTCCACGCTGTCAAAAAATCAAAAAAGGTATTTATTTTTATTATTTTTTTTTTTTTTTTTTTTTTGTTTTTTTTTTTTTTTTTGTTTTTTTTTTTTATTTTTATTTTTTTTTTTTTATTTTGTTGTAAAAATTATTAAAATCAAATTTAAAAACTAAATTTTTTTTTTTTTTTTTTTTTTTTTTATTTTAATAATTTTTATTTTTTTTTTTTTTTTTTTTTTTTTTTTTTTTTTTTTTTTTTATATTTATTTATTTTTTTTTTTTTTTTTTTTTTTTTATTTTTTTTTTTTTTTTTTTTTTTTTTTTTTTTTTATATTATTATAATATTTTTTTAAACTGCTTATGTGCTTTGTGACGATGCCTATTGTTAAAAGTGCTTTGCAAATCAAATTCAACTGAACTGCATCGAGTTGGACGGTGGTCTTGATTTGTTTGGAGGGATGCTGGTGTGTCAGGGTCATGCCTGTACTAACATTGTAGTTATGGACCCTTCCATGTTCCAGATCTTACTGACCAGAGCTATTCCTTCTCCCTTCAAAATTCAGGAAAAATTCAGGAAAGGATCAGTTTCATTGCTCATAGTTCTTGGGTTGGGGGTAAATCTTTCATGGTATAAATAGCAACAGTCTCAGCAAGACATCTCTTTCTTTTCCCATCACCACCCGTCCTCCACAGCCGCGGCTTCCTCAGGTAAGAAAATGCACTCTCTCTCTCTCATTCTCTTTCTCTCTCATTCTATTTCTCTCTCTCTCTCTCATTCTCTTTCTCTCACTCTCTTTCTCTTTCTCATTCTCTGTCTCTCTCATTCTCTCTCTCTCACTCCCTTTCTCTCTCTCTCTCTCATTCTTTCTCTCTCATTCTCTTTCTCTCTCTCATTCTCTTTCTCTCATTCTTTCTCTCTCTCATTCTCTTTCTCTCTCATTCTCTCTCTCTCTCATTCTCTCTCTCCCTTTCTCTCTCTCTCTCATTCTCTCTCTCTCATTCTTTCTCTTTCTCTCTCTCATTCTCTTTCTCTCTCTCATTCTCTTTCTCTCATTCTTTCTCTCTCTCATTCTCTTTCTCTCTCTCATTCTCTTTCATTCTCTCTCATTATCTCTCATTCTCTCTCTCATTCTCTCTTCTCTCTCTCTCTCTCTGCTACATTTAATCCGTCTGAAATAAAAGATTTATCGCACTACTGAATATTACAGAGTTTTACTGAGTAGTGCATCACTCCTGCTCCTGTCTTGGACGGATCTGCATTTATGACTCACCTCCTGATGCTGTGGATAATCTCAACTGGATATACTAGAGACTTCACACAAAAACCGCCATGTGCCTTTGACTCGGTATCTATTCATTAAAGGAGCACACCAAACATTTAACATTCCTTCAATACGTGCAGTGCTGTAAATCCTTTTTTTATACCTACACTGCCCTCCACTAATATTGGCACCCTTGGTAAATATGAGTAAAAGAAGGCTGTGAAAAATCCTCTTTATTGTTTAACCTTTTGTTCTAAAAGTATTCACAAAAATACTCGGTTCTCATTGATATCAAACAATTGCAAACACAGGTTTATTAAAAAAAAACATCTTTGTTAAATGTAGGTGTATAACAATGAAGTATATTCTCATTGATATTGTACTTTTATTAGTACACCTGGGTGACTTGGAACAGGAAATTCTTCAACCATGACTTCCTGTTTCACAAGGGTATAAATAGGAGGTAACACACAAATGAAAACCTGACTGCCTCTGCCAGAAAGCTTCAAATTGGCCGTGGTTGTATCTTCCAGCAGGACAATGATCCAAAACATACATCAAAATCAACACAAAAATGGTTCACTGATCACAAAATCAAGGTCCTGCCATGACCATCCCAGTCCCCTGACCTGAACCCCATAGAAAACCTGTGGGGTGAACTGAAGAGGAGAGTCCACCAGCATGGACCTCGAAATGTGAAGGATCTGGAGAGATTCTGTATGGAGGAACGCTCTCAGATCCCTCACCATGTATTCTCCAACCTCATCAGGCATAGGAGAAGACTTATCTTGGTAGTATTGACTAAAAGGGTGCCAATAATTGTTGCACACCTATATTTAACAAAGATATTTTTTTATAAACCTGTGTTTTGTTTGTAATTGTTTGATATCCATGAGAACAGTGGATTTATGTGAATTATTTGAAGAAAAAGGTTCAATAATAAAGACATTTTTTCACAGACTTCTTTGCTCATATTTACCGAGGGTGCCAATATTATTGGCGCTTTATATGAGCGTCACACAGAAGGCGATGAGCTCCCTTTTGCACCTGGTTCTCCATGATTCTTCCTCTGTCATTATTCATTTGTTTTTAGTCCAAATGAATTGAATTCATATGCGTATGATAGAAATAATAAAGTGAGAAGGAAATACAGCAATAAATACGTCAAGCAATAAATAATACTCGTCATTATCAAATATTTCAGCATTTTCATTTTCATAGTAACGCCGTCATATTTCAGTTTTAAAAAATATGCCATTCATTTCATAATGACAAGTTTCATACTGCTCGAGTGTGTCCAGTCAGCACACACGGGGCTGAACTTATTCGGACGTTTTGCTAATCCTGGAGCGGGCAGTATATCTCGGGCAGAAGACTATATTCTAGTGACGTGTGCGGCAAATCAGTGTTTTCTAGCCGCCAGTTGGAATCACGTGTGAGCGCCAAATCTTCAGCTGATCAAATAGATAGACGTGTTCAGGCTGATGAGTGGACACAGATGTTGATGCGGTCGTCATCGTTTTAACACTGATGGAGAACCGAGGAAGACCCTGCGGAAGACTCCGGCAGCGACAGTCTTCGAGGCTGCGGTGAAGGAATGCTGACAGAATGGTTCTCATCCATATTTTCACCCAGCCTACACTATGCAGGATATGTAATGTGTGCTGCTCCTCTGGTCTGAATGGGTCACATCTCGGAGTTATGAAACACAAGTGAAGATTTGTATGATGGTAATAGTGTTTTATAATAATAATGAGTTCAGTATTATTGGTTCATGGTCAATTATATTGTATTTATTTATTTCTGCGTTCTAGGGAGTTTTCCATCGCCTCTGACCCCCTCTGGCTTGCTCATTCTTGCTAAGAAATATTGTATTATCGCACACGCTGTATAACGCTACTCGCCAACGTGTATGAGCACAAGCACAGGAAAGCCTCTGTGTGTGTGTACATGTTTTCATAGTATCCCAATACAGACCCCATACATGACACCGCTTTTTACCACCCAGACATCAGCTGTGCTGCCGCTGAAGAATGCAGATGGACTGTCATACTGTCTACAGCACCGCAGTTCCTTTCTGAATTCTCATATATAATGTACAGCATGCTCTCACTGGCCACAAATACTGCCTCTCGTTCATGCCGTTATCTAATCAGACCATCATGTGGCAGCGACGGACTTCTGCAACTCGTGCTCAGAGCTGAGAAATGTACGGTTAAAAGTCTCAGAGAAGTTTAGGAAATAAAAAGAAAAGGAAACATTTTATAGTCAAACCGGCCAGGCACCAACGTCCGCAGCACCTGGATGATAGCATGAATGAGCAATGGTGTTCATTCATACAGGTGTTCAGATTAAAGTGGTCGGCGAGGGTAAATAGATATAGCGCTACAAATGGAGTAGTGAATATATAATCTAACAGATTAACCTTCCTGTTTTTGTCCATTAAGAGCGATTCATTCGAATGACAATCCCCCCCTCCCCCAATTCCCCCCCAATAACGAACCCTTAAAAAGATCTCGTACTCTAAATACAAAAAAAAACCTCATGTTTTTAGCCTTTTTTTATTCCAGGAACAACAAAAGTAAAAAAAAAGTGCTTTTAAGAAGACAATTATAGCAATTAGCACAATCACATGCAACAAGGAAGAAAATCAGCACATACCCATGGCAAAGAAGGGGATACCGAGCAGCGTGGAGTTGAACTTGCCATGCGAGATGAAAAAGATGCCAGCAGCAGTGACATTGGCGCTGCAGACAGTGAGCACACCGAGCAGCCCCAGGAAGGGCTTCCCACGTAGACAGTCACGCATAGAGCTGGAGATGGTGGCAGCCAGCAGCACCAGTACCAGGCCCACCAGCACCTCACCCTTCGCCAGTGCCCCCGTCGCATGGAAGTCTCGCCACAGACCAAACGATGTTAATGCCTGCACGTGCAGGTCAGGACTGGCTGTTGCTAAATGTTGCACCATCTTACCAAACTCGCTCTCCCATTTCTCTGCAATAGCATCCTGTACCGTGGGAGCCAGCCGACGTAGGTAGTAGGTGATCTGGACAGCCCGTGCCGACTTGACATGCCGCTCACGCCCATGTGATGCTAGCACAACACTGCCAAGCTGGTGCCCGATAAATGCCACTCGGCCATCCTGGAGAGAAAAGAGAGGGGGGGGGAACCTATTGATATGATAGTCTTAATAATGACCCCACCCATGCTCCAAATGTGTGTGTTTTTACACACTCACAGTAACGTCCATCAGGATTAAATATCAGCTGGACTGTACACCGGCTCCGTTACTCGAAGGGCCACTTTTAGCAGATGCGGAGGAGGGTATAGCGTGGAGCAGACTTTGCAAACACAATGCAATTGAAGCTATTTTTTTCTTCCTGATTTGAAAGGTTTTTTTGTTTTTTGTTTTTTACAAGCAGTGATTCCGTCCAAAAGTGCAATAACTTCTGTATATGGCCTGCTAACAAACTACTAGCCAGGAAAATAATTAGCATACTAAAGCAAAATATGTTGCTTCACTGTTCACCAATATCAAATATGGGAACGTTTTAGATCTCGATGCCGAGTATAAAGCTATATATGTCAATGCTTAAAATTACATCTGTTCATTTCTCAAAATGCATGAGTAGAGTAGGCTTTTCCCCTCGAGTTCTACCAGCACTAGCTCTGTAACCAGTGGAAAACACAAACTCACAAATGTTTACGTTTGAAACGTATAGCAAACGCGCGATATTGACCGTGTTAACTGCTAATCAAAGCGCACGTTCAGACGACACGCCGATGGATTTGATCTAAAAACGGATCATAAGTTTCCGCGACCAACTGGTCGAGAAAAGATTCTACTTTTCACTCGAGTGGTTGTCAATTAAAATCCTTTGTAAGGAAAACCGTCGCAGTGAATTAGAAAATAACGCACCATATAATGAATTTCACTAGTGGACTAGTATGGAAGTGGTTTGGCTACACAAAGTCAGGCTCCAAAACATCAGTTATGTTCACTAGAAGGTTCAGATTCATTAAGGCAGCCTTAACGTCAGCCTGCGGGGCATTCGCTTCTGCTGCTGAGCTGCACTCCTGCGATACGGTGGCCTAGGCGCGCTCTCAGCCTGGGATTGCTATTCGAGTTTAGAGAATAAGAAGCAGCCACTGACTACCTCAGGGTCTGTCTTTGTATGTGAGACTTCCGCAGTAAGCTCCTCTGAAGTCCGTAGTTCACTGCACTGTTGCATTGCAGCTAACATTTGTCACACACCCGTTTCAAACTCCTCTCCATTCTAACTTTGTAAAGGCGTTCGGTCCGGCCGTTCAATGGCCCTTTGCACATTTCTTTTCCTGCTGTCACAATACAACAAAGCTTACTCTTTCTTTCTTTTCCATGTCCTGCTGTTCACTTCACTCTCTGCTGTGTCAAAGCTAGGATGATGAATAGTCAGACACAGCCTGCAAGCTACATGCATCAATATTGGTATTACGCTGCAGTTTGGGGGGAAGGCTCTTTTAGGGCTTGTTTGCATTGCTCCTGTCCCAGAACATTTGATCACCGATCCAAATAAATCAGATATACCTCTGAACTTTTTTTTAACCTTTAATATCATTCAATTTAAGCATCCAAAAAGCATCCAGTGAGCTGCAGTTCTGCAGGTGGTAACGCCCCGAGGCGAATATCCAGAACGGTTCGAGCTGACAGGAAAGCTACTTAAAAAGCGTTGTTTACAATGGCTACTGAGCATGTCAGAATGCACTTCGAACACTTTGAACCTTGAGGCAGACGTGCTATGATAGGAGAGGTGATGATTCCTCCCCTCCCCCGTTCTATCAACTGAGATACTCTCCAGATGTGTCTGATCCTACTTCTGTTTGGAGTCCCCATCACCTGAAAAGCATTCACTGCTGCTGACGTGGCCCACATGGACAGCCTAAACATCACTGGGAGATCATGGTATTATTGTATATGGTACCACATAGAAACCATTAAGATGGCTGAAGATGTTCTTCCTTGGATAGTCTTAGGACTGCAATTGCTACAACCAGTTTTGCGCTCAAGTCTCCATCATCGAACACTTCAACACAATAGACCCTAACTTAAAACTATAATGAATTCAGAAATTCGTCTGATGATCACATTCATAAGTACAGCGGGACTTGTAAGTTTGTTAGAATTTTCTATATTTCTGCATAATAGTGACCTAAAACATCATCAGATCATCATGGGGTAACTGTTGATCAGTCCTGCACATCGGCTCAGAGGATTTTTATCCCGTTCCTCAGTACAGAACAGCTTCAACTCTGGGATGTTGGTGGGTTTCCTCACATGAACTGCTTGCTTCAGGTTCTTCCACAACATTTCCATTGGATTAAGGTCAGGACTTTGACTTGGACGTTCCAAAACATAGATCTTTATTCCTCTTTAACTGTTCTTGGTAGAACGAATCGTGTGTTTAGGATCGTTGTCTTGCTGTATGTAGCCAACATAGCCAACACCGGGACTAGTAAGGGGTTTAAGAATATTTGAAAAAATGATTTCCTGACTGGCTCCCTGGGATAGGCTCCATGTTCCCCGCGACCCTGAAGAAGGAGTAAGCGGTAGAAGATGGATGGTTTTCCTGACTGGTAAACTTGTTGTGATTAGTCTGCCATTTCCAGAACTTCATGCCACAGCTGTTGCCACATTAAGCTAAAAAGAAAAGAAGTACCTTTTGTTTGCACGAGTTTAAATCCATCCACAACCAATCAGAAGGAGCCACTCGAGTGGTTAGGTGTTTTTTTTTTTAAACTACACCACCACAGCAGGACAGTGGGACAGTTTAAAGTTTCAGAACACATAGAAATAAACTGGATCGGACACGTACGGCTGAAAAGGTTGACGCGCATGAACACGGCCTAGACATGCTGAAATACATGACCTCTGACCTGATTTCTCAGAGTCAGTAGGTTTCACTGTGGTTTTGTGAAAATGTGCATCACTAACTGCAGGCTAGACTTGTGTGCAACGTACAAAACAAAAAAGCGACAATAATTTGACTTGGACTGTGGTTTTGCTGTTGTGAACGGATCAGTGTCATGAGAGGAAATGCTCCAGTGCACACTGAGTGCACGCGAATCCTACACTGTAACCTCACTACTGAGCACTGCTACAGCAAAACAAATCCGCACACACACACACACACACACACACACACGCGCGCGCGCGCACTGAGCTTGTGTGCAATGCAGGTCTATGCAGCTGATTCATAACATCAACTGCATAGACCTGGATATGGGACCACCATCATTCCGAGGGTTTCCCTCAGAGCTGCGGTAGCGGTAACGTCACTACAGTCTGCGTTTCATAGGCTGCTGCTGTACCGCAGTTTCACTCTTACAGAGCAGAGCTTTCACGGGGCTTTAGCATTCCCATAAACGCGCGCGCGCACACACACAAACACACACACACGCGCGCGCGCGCTCTCTCGACCAGCGGCAGTGATCTTTATTCTCCAGCTGCACCGTGTAGACCACACAATGTGTGTCTGTATGAATCATAACATGTAAGATATCAACAGTTGATGTAAATATAGCCATCCAAGCGTCACAGCGGCTGGAGTAATAAAGTAGCATGGATTTGGCCTATTGCATAGTGCAATCATTATCATATCGCACGTGCACGTGCAAATAGTTTATTAGTAGCCCAATAATATCGATAAGTTGAATATGAAAGTATCTTTATTTTTTAAAGCGACACCCCTCTTACCCTTAACGTGGTGTTCGGGTAGCTCACGGGCACTTTAGCGAACGTGTTGTTGTTTAGAATGGCCTCGCGGATGTCCTCGAAGATCGCGATTATATCATCGAGGACGCATCGGCGCGGCTCGCGCTGGCCGTCGAGTACGCAGAGGTGCGCGAACGTGTAGTTGAAGCCGCGGTGCGCGACGCGCAGTTCCAGCACGTGCCGGTGCACGCGCAGCACCTGCTCGGCCAGCTCGAGCACGTTGGCGCCGCGTTTCGCGAGCAAGATGAGGCGGCCGTAGCGGCCCGGCGTGTGCAGGTCCGAGTAGAGGCGGTGTTTCGAGCGCTCCACCGGGAAGAGGCTGTCGGCGAGGCGCCGCTCGACCTTGGCGAGGCTGTGCGCGGGCGCGAGCAGCCGCTCCAGGTCAGCCTCGGGCGCGAATCCACGCAGCGCCGCGCCGCCCAGCAGCGCCGTGAGGACGGCGGGCACGGTCAGGAAGAACACCGGATGCCGGCTCACGAACAAGCCGAGCCAGTAGAACGAGGCTTTGAGCGCGCCGTAGATCGCTTGCCGCAGCATCATCCACCTCCTCCTCCACCACCACCACCACCACCTCCTCCTCTTTCTCCTCCTCCACCACCTCCTCCTCGGTTGCTTTTACCTAGCAAGTGCATGTGACACGCGCTCCCATGCTGCGGTGTGCAAAAAACAGATTATTGATCGGCTACCCTTTGTGTGCGTGCGTGTTTGTATGTATGTATGTGTGTGTGTGTGTGTGTGTGTGCGTGCGCGCGTATGTATGCGCGCGCGCGCGCGTGTGCTTTTTTTAGTTTCTGCTCAAGACATGCCTCCCTCCTCCACCCCACACGCGTTAATCTCACTCTGGTTACAGCAGTGTGTGCGTTCTATTATTCCTCATTCCAGCTCCAGCATCGACGGAGTGATGTGCTCCACTGAAACTCTGCACTGTACTGTGGTCCACTGAGGCAACGCAGGTTATTTTCGGCAGAGTTTCTCCATCCTAAACACCCGAGCCAGGTTTTTTTTTTGTCTTTTCTAGTCTGGATGAACGTGAAGCAAATGCTGCAGAACTCTTGATTACTTGGCTGTGATATACGAACTTGAACTAAATATGAATATGGATATGATCCGGAATCCACCAGATACAGTCGATGTCTGAATTAGCTCTGGCTTCCTCTGGAGATGTTAATGTAGGCCTGCACGTGCTCATCTTGGAGGGATAGTGAAACATTCCAGCGATCACATGTGCAATGAAAAATAATTGAATTGCACCGCTTTCCGCTGAAGGTAAACTGGACAGTTTATGCAGAGAATTTCCACATGCAAACATATAGGTCAAATACGTTTCTAAGCCCTTAAAACGACATGATTTACTTATATCAGCATCAACAGGAAGTTGACCCCAAAAAGCTTGAGCTAGGAAAAAAAAGGTGATTACGGTCACAGTTACAATAATTTAGGACACTAAAGAGACCTTCCTACTGACTCTGAAAACCACCTGAAGAAAGATGTCTAGGGTTCCTGCTCACCTGCGAGAACATGCCATAGACCTGCTGCAGGGAGGCATGAGGACTGCAGATTTGTCCAGAGCCATAAACTGCGATGTCTGTAAAGTAAGAGGGAGACAGGAACGACAGCTGATCGTCCTCACAGTGGAAAATGACATGTAACCAACCATGTGTCCCTCCACAAAGATGTGACGGAGGACGTGCAGATGTCTTAGTGGAAGAGTGGGGGAACACCTCACAGCAAGAACTGACCAATCTGGTGCGAATATTTACACACGTTAAGAAATTTGCCGGAAATAAAAGCAGGTGAATGTGAGAGGACATTTCGTTCTTTGTTGTTGTTGTTGATTTTGCCGAGTTTATAGAAAGATGTGCTTGCAGGTTGTAACAGTAATAAGGTAGTTCGAATCGTGTGCATACGCTTATATTTGAATCGTGTATATTTCATGATGTCCAGCAAACAGAGGATATAATTGATGCATGAATGGATGCATGAAACACCCCAGGTCTGTGGTTGCTATGGTTGCACAAAATGAGTATGGGAGGTCTACCAGTATTAAAGTGAATGACGGAACCATTCCATGGATATTAAACTAGACACATTAAACACTTCCAGGTTTAGAAGTAGGGATTATCAGTATAATAATAATAATAATAATAATAATAATAATCCACTAATCGGAGGGTTGGCAGTTTGATTCCCGGCCTTGCCACATGCCGAAGTGTCCTTGGGCAAGACACTGAACCCCAAGTTGCTCCCGATGGCAAGCTAGCACCTTGCATGGCAGCTCTGCTACTATTGGTGTGTGTGCATGGGTGAATGAGATACAGTGTAAAGCGCTTTGGATAAAAGCGCTATATAAGTGCACATTTACCAAATACCTTTCGGTAAATAGCTACTAAATTGCACGCTACTAGCATACAGAGTAAAGGTCTACACCACCGGAAATTAGTCTACTTCCTGTTCACCAGCTCATTTGTAATCAATAACGTCATGGTTCCTCATCGTTTAGAGACATGAACGTGACTTCACATTGCCTTTCTGCACTCATCGTTCTGCACTCATGAGCCATTTGTTTGGATTTCCTGGTATTTTGATTTTTCATTTCTTTTTTAACTGCGAATGTTATTGTTGTGATTCCGCTGCCTCATTCGGATTTGTTTTTGACCTGCACTCTGTTACCGAGTAGTTTTTGAGCTTCTAACAAACTCCACACTTGGACCATACCCTTCTTCATGAAAACTAATTTCATGACCTGAGGGTGTGTATCCCAGTGAGGTGGGATGGCTGAGCTCAGACAGAGCTACAGGGACTAATCAGGACTATTCATCATATCAGAGTTGTGGTGCTGGTGTGTTGATTACTTTTTGAGTTCCATCCATGTGGTGTTCATTATAAAACAGCCAAAGGACTCCCCAGTGGCCACAACGGAGGACTACAGGAGTGCTGGGATTGGTGGGAGACATGTCATTAGGCTAGGTGGAATACCTGTGAGCAAAATGGATGGAAATAAATGTAGTAAGAGCCTTACATATTTTGAGGTCGCGACCAACCCAGTTTTGCTCTCCAACAGGTTTTTATGAATGTCAGAACTGAACTCTATGTCAAAGCAGACAACGCAGGAATCGACATCTACATCGTGAAAAAGTATTAGCCCCAATCCTGATTTCTTCAGTTTATTTTGTAGTATATTTTCCAGATTTAATTGTTTCAGATCCTCAAACAAAATGTAAGTGGACATAAAATAGTCTTCACGCGCCTTGTTTGTGATGTAAAAATGTCACGTAAAGATAAAGTCGAGATAAATTGTATAGGATCTTTTTTTTTATTTTTTTCACCTTTAATGTGATATAGCCACATAACCAAGCAAATTCACACGTAATTATCATACACCTGTTGTCAATGAAGCGATTCTGATTAAAACCCAAATGAAGATCAGCTTGAGACGGGTACAAAACATCAGATGTACTATGGAACGCTGTGAAGGCTGAAGTGGAAAAGAAGCTAGAGCTATACAGTGACATCAAGAATAGGATGTTCCTCCAAAATGATGAATGTGACGACAATCTTTTGTATTCGGGTCTTTCCATCTCAAGTGGTTTCTTGAGTGTTTTTCATTTTTCTACTTTTTATGTGATTACCTCCTATGTATTGGCATTGCAAAACCATCGGTTATTATTATTATTATTATTATTATTATTATTATTATTATTATTATTATTATTATTATTCCCTGTGATGGACTAGCACCCTGTCCAGGGTGTACCCCGCCTTGTGCCCGATGATTCCTGGGATAGGCTCCAGGTTCCCCGCGACCCTGCACAAGGAGTAAGCTATAGAAGATGAATGGATGGATGGATTATTATTATGATTATTATTATTATTATTATTATTATTATTATTATTATTATTATTATTATTTTACGTTGTTTAACTATGAGTGGCATCTTTGTGACATGGCACACAACAAATTTTTGTTATACAGCTGAAATGAAACCTAAATCTAAGATAAAACAGAGGCAGTCTGAGTAAACACACAATACAGTTTTTAAATGCTAATGTTATTTAGTATAGCAAAAAATGTTACCCAATACTAATTGGGCCTGTGTGAAAATGTATTTGCCCCAAAGGTTACTCATTCCCCAAATCTATGAAACTGCATTCATAATGGAGTTCAGCTGGACTAGACGCAACCAGACCTGATTACTGCAAACCCTGTTCAATCACATCTACACTTAAATAGAACTTTCTCATCAGCATGGAGTTGGTTAAAAGGTCTTACCCAGTAACACACTACGCCAAAGCTGAAATAAATTCCAGAAATGATGATGAAGAAGATGATTGAAGTACATCAGTCTGGGAAGGGTTACAAAACTATTTCAAAAACTCTGGGACTCCAAAGAACCACAGTGAGAACCGTTATCTACAAATGGAAAAACTCGGCACAGTAGTGAACCTTCCCAGAAGTGTCCGACCTTCTGAAATTCCTCCAAGAGCACAGTGACTACTCATCCAGGAAGTCCCAAAAGAGCCAAGGAGAACATCGAAGGACCTACAGGCCTCTCTTACATCAATAAAGGTCACTGTTCATGACTCCACTATCAGAAAGACACTGAGGGAAAATGGTGTCCATGGAAGAGTGGTGAGGTGAAAACCACTGCTAACACAGAAGAACATAAAGGCTCGTCTGAATTTCACCAAAACACACCTTGATGATCCTCAAACCTTTTGGGAGAATGTTCTGTGGACTGATGAGGTGAAAGTGGAACTGTTTGGAAGACAGGAGTCCCGTTACATCTGGTGTAAACCAAACACCGAATTACACAAAAAGATCATCATACCTACAGTCAAGCATGGTGGAGGAAGTGTGATGGTGTGGGGATGCTCTGCTGCTTCAGGGTCTGGGCAACTTGCAGTAATTGAGGGAAACATGAATTCTGCTCTCTAGCAGAAAATCCAACACAGCCTGTGACTCATGCCATATTAAAACGGTAGTTTTAGCAAACTGGTTACATGTATTCTGTTCAAGTCTCTTTAAAGAATCATAATATAATCAAGACTCAAACCTTCCTGTGACTTTTCTTTCAATCTGAAACCATCGAATATGAGATGGAAATCATGCTGATCTGGGTTGGACTGCCTTAAAGTACCATAAAAGGTTAGGAAGTTGCAGCCTGACTCTTTCGTATGGGAGATACAGAAGTGATAGGTAGAGCCTGGAGCGTTTCTTGCTCCAAATGAATTTAACAATTTTCCTATTCTTACTGTTGAAAAAAGGGAATGGGAGGTGTTAGGGGAATGTGGCATATCTTGAACACTATTTGCTGTTGTGTAAATCAGTCAAGCACTTCAGCACGCCATCAATCTGACTTCCTGCTTCAAAAGGAAACACTGTACATCAGCATACGGAATTAAACCGAGGCCCTTGAGTTATTTCATTTGGAATTTCAGGAAACTTTTTTTTATAAAACATACACAGATGTAAATACTTTTAGACTAGGGTTTTACTGATGTATCATGCATTATATAATTACATACACATGTTTTATTTACAAACCCATTTTATCTTTGGGTTTAAACCCTTCATCTGTATATATACAGTATCTGTAAATCATTAAAAAAAACATGGCTGGTTTCTTTATGCTAACGTAATGAAAACATTTTTCAAGGCTTCCAATAATGCATATGACTTGGTGCGATGGATGACTTGAGTTACTGTCTCCTGGTGATGTACAATCAGGTTATGGTGACTGTATATCGGCTCACAGCCATTAGGGATTTGTACATTGGCCCCACATGTGGTGTGATGTGGGCATACTAGTGGAGAAAGGTTACTGGCCCAGTGTGGGCAAAACCACATTTACAGTATCTCACAAAAGTGAGTACACCCCTCACATTTGTGTAAATATTTGATGATATCTTTTCATGTGACAACTCTGAAGAAATGACACTTTGCTACAATGTAAAGTAGTGAGTGTACAGCTTGTGTAACAGTGTCAATTTGCTGTCCCCTCAAAATAACTCAACATACAGCCATTAATGTCTAAACCGCTGACAACAAAAGTGAGTACACCCCTAAGTGAAAATGTCCAAATTGGGCCCAAAGTGTCAATATTTTGTGTGGCCACCATCATTTTCCAGCACTGCCTTAACCCTCTTGGGCATGGAGTTCACCAGAGCTTCACAGGTTGCCACTGGAGTCCTCTTCCACTCCTCCATGACGACATCACGGAGCTGGTGGATGTTAGAGACCTTGTGCTCCTCTACCTTCCGTTTGAGGATGCCCCACAGATGCTCAATAGGGTTTACGGCTTGGCCAGTCCATCACCTTCACCCTCAGCTTCTTTAGCAAGGCAGTGGTCGTCTTGGAGGTGTGTTTTGGCTCATTATCATTCTGGAATTCTGCATACTGATCATGCTCTGCTTCAGTATGTCACAGTACATGTTGGCTACATACAGCAAGACAACGATCCTAAACACACGATTCGTTCTACCAAGAACAGTTAAAGAGGAATAAAGATCTATGTTTTGGAACGTCCAAGTCAAAGTCCTGACCTTAATCCAATAGAAATGTTGTGGAAGAACCTGAAGCAAGCAGTTCATGTGAGGAAACACACCAACATCCCAGAGTTGAAGTTGTTCTGTACTGAGGAACGGGATAAAATTTCTCTGAGCCGATGTGCAGGACTGATCAACAGTTACCCCAAAAGTTTATCTGCAGTTATTTCTGCACAAGGGGCTCACACCAAATACTGAAAACACACTGATATGTCATATTGGATCATTTTCCTCAACAAAATAAATGCCATTTCAAAGTCTGTCCGCAAGATGCCGCCCTGGTATGTAGTTGAGGAAGACTTGGCGACGTTGGAAAACGAAGTACGCACCCTGGAAAGGAAAGAAAGGCGTTTGGGGTTTTTTGTGTGTAAAAAAAAATCATTAACACACAAATTGTGTTTAACAATCATTTACTTCAATCACACAACAGTGTACAGTGTGTTCGAGCAGATGAGTTGCGGTGAAGATCCAGACAAAGAGAGTGGGGATGAGGGAGGGATCTGTACATCCACCTGTTTAATTCATCTCTCTCTCTCTCTCTCTCTCTCTCTCTCTTTTCTCTCTCTCTCTCTCCCGCAGTAATCTCTCTAACACAACAGACAGGATAACCGCACGCGCCTTTGATCTTCGCTCTTCCTTGCGCTCCTCGTGCGATTGCAATCATGGGATTTGACTTTAGTACGTTTTGACGTCAGAATGTCTATTTAAAAAGAAAAAAAGACCCGCCTTGATCATTAGAGGAGCCGCGTCGCTGGTCTGAGGAAAGATGTTTGAAGCGTAAAGCTCTCTCTCTCTCTCTCTCTCTCTCTCTCTCCCCTACAGTTCTATTTGTTGTTATTTTCCTGCCGCCGCGTTTGGAAATTAAAATAATAATCAGTAATGTTCACGTTCGCTGCCTTCTGTT
>CM022763.1:21956561-21979061 GCA_012411365.1 Ameiurus melas | reverse complement strand
AAAAAACCCACGCAAACAACCCCCAGTAATGCTGCTGAGCCTGAAACACCCATACCAGCACCACACACAGCTGTGTCACCACTACATCAGTGTTAGTCCTGTTCAGAGTATTGTCAGCACGGGTCCTGCGGTAGTTCCGTTTCACTGGGGTTGTGGACAAATTGTGCACAGCAGCATTCAGTATACACTTACTGAGTAACCTAGATGGTAGGTGTACCTGATAAAATGGTGAGGCAGTACATTTTGAGGCAGTCGAGGCGAGGAGAGAGAGCAATCTGTTTATCATGATATTTTCTCAACCTTCAGAACAGATACGACAATTCTTAAGAGATAAAACTGCACATCTGCACATTATAATAAGTGTTCCCAAATGAGCTTTTCTTTTCTTTTGGTACATCTATATACGGATTTTATCAATAATAATAATAATAATAATAATACCCTGTCCAGGGTATTATTATACCCTGCCTTGTGTCCGATGCTCCATGGGACTGGCTCCAGGTTCCCCCGCGACCCTGAAGAAGGAGTAAGCGGTAGAAGATGGATGGATGGATAATAATAATAGTTAAATCTGCAAGCAGCATTTTTGGAGCCAACACCGAGACATTCACAGATGCGCTACAATTGTTGCCCAAGCAATCACAGGAAAGCAGAGCCATAACTTCAGGCAGATCAATTCAAGAGTGATTTGTTGTTTGACTCGTGACGTGTATGTTTTTATCACAGAAAGTTGTGGAATTCTCTGACTGTAGGAGGAAGGGTCTAGATGAACAAATGGGCAGCAGGGTGGCATTTCTACTGCTTAAGTTTAAAAGTTTAAACAGGTCTCAAGATGAGATTTTGAGGAGGAGTAGCAAAAATGGCAGTTAGATGGGAACATTTTTGCATGTTATTGTAACTTTTGACCAGTAAGTGGCGCTGTCACAATTTGTTGCATGGTCCTGAAATCGCCTACTAAGTTTTGTATCAGTACGCAATTCATTGCTGAAATACAGACTCACTTCCTGTTTGGCAGCGTCACCAGCAGATTTGCCCGCCCATTACGGGCAAACCATTTGGAGTATTCAAAATAAAAAAAAAATTTAAAAAATCAAATACTCAAAAATTTTTTTTTAAAAAAAATTTTTTAAAAAAAAAAAAGGGGGAAATTTTTTTATGCGTAAATTAGGCGTGCCATAGAAGGGTGCGTTGAACTCGTCCTGACCCAGAGCCAGGCTTTAAATTGTGGACACATGGTTCAAAAGGTATGACCATAAATGTACTTCGAAATTAGGCTAAAATTTGACCTGATGGTGGCGCTAGAACGTTGGCAGCACTTGGCCAAAATTTGGTCAGAATGTTCCTAAGACCCTCCCCAATCAGTGTACCAAATTTCACAACTTTGTACCAGACAGTTCTATGGGCTGCCATGAATAAGAAGATGAAGAAGAAGAAGAGGAAAACATAGAATAAGAATAGGCTGCGTACACACCTTTGGTGCTTGGCACCCTAATAATAATAATAATAATAATAATAATAATAATAATAATAATAATAATAATAATAATAATAATAATAATAATAAAAAGCAACCAAGACAAAGGTACATTACTAATTAAATAAAGACTTGATCTCAATACTGATTGAAGACCTATACCTGACATTTGTCAGCTGTTAAGTGGAATAAAGTTACAGTTTGTTGTCCTGTTATTATTTTCCATTGGAACACTATGAAAAATCTGTTGTAATATCTGTAAAACCAGTGACCTAAACAGCTTTCCCTGTTGATCAAAGCTCAAACACTGATCAGTTTTAGATTTGTAATGATCCTTCTGCTCTATTCTGTATTTCTACTGATAGTCTGCTGATATTATCTGATTAAAACGGATTCAAGGAAATCTAGATGGAAAAGGAGTGTGACAAATTCAGTGAATTCATATAAAAGTCAGTTGTTCTTATGAACAGATAGAAACACTGGAAGGGGAAATATAGGGCACAGAAAAATGAAGTGTATAAAGCTTGTGTTGGAAGAAACCTATTAGTTCTACATTCTACATATTCCCCCTTTTTTTTTTTTAAATAAATGTTATCAAGAACATAGACTGTGCTTGTATTGGCTCCATCGCTCAGTGTTAATCTACATTATTTTCTTCATGTTCATTATTGTCTTCATGATTAGACAGCACTGAAAAGGGTCTTAAATATTAAGACGTAATGAAGATTTTAATTAAATTACTCGTTACAGTTTGCAGGAACAGACTGAGGAAACTGACCCAGTTCAAGTGTGTTTCAATCTTTGTTAACATTTAAAGAGAGCTGTTCAATTATTCATGTGCCACTTGTGTTTTCCACATCAGAGCCCACTTACTTTTTTGAAAGATGGATTTGTATGCAATTATTATAGAATGGCCGATCATGAATAATGCAGGATATGGACTGAATTTTAAGTGATAGAGGGAATGCCTGTTTTATTCTGTATTCCGTAGCAGAGGGATGCACTAGTAAGCAAATTTATGCAGAAAAGTCATGGAAAAATGTTTGGACCATAACATCCATCAGTCCATTTTCAGCACTGCTTAATCTACACAGGGTTGCCGGGAACTCGGGGCACAGGAAACCCTGGACAGGGTGCCAAATTATCACAGTGCACAATCGCACACACACACACTCATTCACACACTACAGACATGCCAGTTAGCCTATAATGCACGTCTTTGGAGCAGTGGAGGAAACTAGAGTACCTGGGAGAAATCCCCAAAGCACCAAGAGAACATGCAAATGCCATGTAAACAATGCAGAGGTGGGATTGTGCGTTTGTCTACTTACACGTCTGCTTGTCAACCTCAACATTGCTTGCAGTTTTATGCACCCTCGGTGGTTGATGTAAGACACCACCATCTTACGTGTTGTCAGTCTGAACTGAGTGTGTGACCCCCTGAAGATTTTTCAGAATTAGACACAACTTTCATTTCAAAGACTTTGACATGATGGCAACATATGGAGGTGTCTGTCACTACAGTTTCCCTCTTTACAGGGAGAACACTTAATGTAAGGGCACATCCCAAACGAGGAAACATGCACTGAACCAACGCCGGAGGGTGCATGCACATGCCCTTGTCACTACTAGCAATACATGCCATTGTGATATGGCTGACGGGCACTGAGCATTCGGCTAACACTGAAACTGCATGACTGTATGCGAAATTGAGATGGTGCTGTCTTCCCGTCCGGAAGGCTTGCCTGCTACGTGATTTAAGACCTCATGCCAATGAACTGCACAATTGACAACGGAACTTTTATTGTGATTGACGTTTTAGTCCTATCTCCTGCTGTTAGGACTGCCCAGATAAGGGAGTGCATACAGACCCTGGCATTGCAGGAGTTTTAAGCTAACTGAAAGTCACTGCTTGGATTTCATGCTTTGTCACTGAGGTCAAAGTTCACCAAGTTTACGCAAAGGTATATACTTGTATTTAGGTATCTTGTTCTTCTTAGAGGGCTCAGCAGCATGCATGCTGTTTGCTCTACTCCCTGCTGTGACCACGCATTGTCAGAGGAATGTAATGTCAGCAGTATTCTCCGAGCCTGCAAGCTTCACACGTCAGAGAGAAATCAGCGTTATGCTGCAGTTAAGACAAAGCTCTGTCAGAACTCGTCAAGATGCTCTGGACCCAAATATATTGGGTGTTCATCATATCTTTCTTCCAACTCTATCAGAGCTGGGCAGAACAAACATCTGGCCATGCTGAAACACAAGAGGTTGGGAAGTCGAAACGATTCGAATTTGAAATGGTGAGATTTAACGTATCTACAGCTCCAACACTGCAATGTGGTGCGGATGGGAAGGAATCAAACACTGGAATGTCACACAGTTGATGTTTTATGATTAGATTACTCTAATTCAGCATCTTGAATACATTTCTTCAATTATATATAATATAATACACACAATGCAAAACGTCTAATCAACTATAGTAACTCTTTCCAACGGTGGTGAGCAGAAAAGCATCTCAGCATGCACAAAACATCAAACCTTGAGGTGGATGGGCTACAACAAAAGACCACGTCGAGTTCCTGAGGGATATCATGAACAGGAATCCGAGGCTAACACAAGCACAGACTCACCCAAATTGTACAGTTGAAAATAAATAAATAAATAACCACCGGGTCTTTTTTTAATCTCCTGTTCTTGGCTGAAAGGATTAGAACCTTGTTGTGATATTCTGCTGTCGTAGTCCATTCACCTCAAGATTAATTTTTGCAATCTGAGATGCTTTTCTGCTCACCACGGTTGTAAAGAATGATTATTTGAGTATATAGTATAGACTTCCGGTAAGATCAGACCTGTCTGATCATTCTCTTCTGATCTCGTTCATCAACAGTGAGGTGTTTCAGCCTGCAGACGCTCTGCTCACTGGAGGTTTTATTTAGATATTATTTTGTGTACCATTCTGTGTAAACTCTAGAGTTTGTTATGTGTGTGTGTGTGTGTGGGACCACCAACCATTGGTTCCATCACGATCACACTTTTTCTTCATTCTGGTGTCTGATGTGAACCTTAACTAACACTCTTGACCTCCATGCTGCCACATTTTTCACATTATATATAAATATAGATGAAATTTTTAGGCACATGCAAAGAAATGCTGTAGAGCGAAGACGCCTTCAGAATAATTAAATGTTTCTCCATTTAAAAAAATACCGTAAAGTACAGTTAACAATAGTAAATGAAACAAAGTCAATATTTGGTGTGGCAAATAAATAAATAAATAAATAAATAAAAATA
Organism: Ameiurus melas; assembly: GCA_012411365.1. Taxonomy (NCBI): domain Eukaryota; kingdom Metazoa; phylum Chordata; class Actinopteri; order Siluriformes; family Ictaluridae; genus Ameiurus; species Ameiurus melas. The sequence goes on along the minus strand of CM022763.1, from coordinate 21,974,296 downwards.
GTAGTCTCCGGTACAGTTAGTGCAGTTTAATAAGCACATGAGCTGTAAGTGTTATCGAGCGCGTTGCAGAACCAGTCACGGTTCTTCTGGAGACTTTGACTGTCGCACTCGCTTCTTATTTCCGCTGCGAAACCCAGCAGCCTTCATTGTGTGTGTTTTATATCTGAAAAGTGTCTCTTACCTCTTAATACGCTGCTTTCTTTACTGACATCCAAACATTCTTCTGTAACATGGAATTCATTTTCTGCTAGAAAGCTAATGTTTGGGAATCTAAAATGTTTTAGTACTGATGTGATAATGTAGAAGTCATATAATAAAAAATCTATAACAAAGTGCAGACTAAAAATATAGGGTGCCTAAAACTTGTGCACAGTACTGTATATTATATATATTGATATATTTCTAATCATCTGTTCTTTTCTTTGTTTTTAGATTACAGCCTTTGATGAGCTCCATGCGGACTTCAAAGTCCCAATTGATCAGGGCAATCCATTCCATGCTGTAAGTACTTTTTATAGACTTAATGATGGTGATATTGCTTGTACTGGCCTGCTTCTCCATACAAATGAAGTGTATGTGTGTGTACGTGTGCGTGTGCATGTGCGTGTGTGTGTGTGCGTGCGTGTGCATGTGTGTGCGCGCGTGTGAGTATACATGGCAGTAGACTGCAGTAATAAAATAGTATTTTCACACTGTTAGGGAGGCTATAGTACTTTGTAATTGTAACTTGTCAAGCTGCAAGCTATTGAATTTAAACTAATGCTCGAATTTAAGTGTACAGTGGTGCTTGAAAGTTTATGACCCCTTTAGAATTTTCTATATTTCTGCATAAACATGTCCTAAAACATCAACAGATTTTCACACAAGTCCTGAAAGTAGTCCTGAAAGTAGACCCAGTTACACAAACGAGACAAATATATTATCCGTGGTCATTTATTTATTGAGGAAAATGATCCAATATTACATACCTGAGAGTGGCAAAAGTATGTGAACCCCTAGGATTAGCAGTTAATATGAAATTAGAGTCAGGTGTTTTCAGTTAATGGGATGACAACCAGGTGTGAGAACACCATCTCTGCCTGCTCGTTCATGCAGTTATCTCATCATCGCATCATGTGATGTTGGAACACATAACATCATGCAGATGCAGGTTCAGAGCTTCAAATTGGATCAGTTCATGTTCACATCAACCATCAGAATGGGGAATAAATGTGATTTCAGTTACGTTGACTGTGTCATGATTGTTGGTGCCAGACAGGTTGGTATTTCAGAAACTGCTGATCTTCTGGGAATTTCACACATAACAGTCTCTAGAGTTAAGAAAAACAAAAAAAAATGCCTAGTAAGCAGCAGTTCTGTGGAAAGAAACACTGTTTTGTAATGCAATGGAGGTGTTTAATTTGGAGGGGGACAAGGCATGAGTGCAGTGAGCGGAGTCCATAATTATAGACTGGGCTTTTGTCCTGCTTCTGAGTAAGTAAATCTGCTGGAGTCATGGGAGATCTGTGCTAATGATTTTTGATGCAGTTCTCACTGAGGTTGTATGGTTGTTTGTGCTCAGATAGTCAAACCACGCTGTGATGTTCCCAATCAGGACACTCTCTAGTGTGTAAGTTGACCACACAACGTCGTATGTCTCCTAAGAAGGGACAGATATTGCAGTGCCTCTCTGAGGATGCTGCTGGTGTTTAGGGGGTAAAGATTAGTAGTCTGATATCTAAAGCTGCTGATCATTTCCAAAGATGAAGCGTTGATGTCGACAGGAATGTAAGCCAATTTGGTCTTCCTGACCTTCAGAGTTGGTATTTTGGCACAAGGTGGACAGGTCTAGAATCTCCCTCCTCTAGGCAGACTCATTGTGTCGTCTGCAGACTTGAGGATATTGCTGATGCTGTATCTGGCTACAGCCATGGGTGAACAGAATGTACAGCAGAGACTGAGGCAGCAGCCCAGGGGAATTCCCATACTTACTGTCTGTGTGGCCAAAACTTACCGTCTGGGGTCTGTTAGACAGAAGGTCCAGTGCCTAATTGGAGATGGAGCTGACAGCCTACTTCGCTTGAATGTCAGTTTAGCTGGTACAGTTCTGCTAAATGTTGAACTGTAGTCAATAAAAAGTATCATGACGTGTGCTTTTCTTGTCCAACCATGTCAGGGTCGAGTGCAGCACGAATAAGTACTGCATCATCGCTGAGGGATTGAGGTGATGGGAAAAAGTGAAATTCTGCCAGGAATAGGAGCTTATTTCACATTATCTCTTGGTGCTTAAACTTCTGCTTTATGCAGGAAGCAGAATTACAGACAAATGGCCAGATTTGCCGAGATGAGGGTGATGGACAGATCTGACTTAACATGTCTTTGTTTCTCTCCACAGCGTGAAAGACTTCGCAACATTGAGCGAATATGCTGTCTGCTCCGAAAGGTAAATTATACTGTTATACAATATCTGTTTATCCAATGTTTAATGAGACATATCCAATCATGGCAGCTTTGCGCCCAAACAGACATTAAGATTTTATATATTGTGGTTAAACTAGATCCTCTTGGTGCTTTAAGCTCGGTTAAACTAGGTGCTTACTACCCAAACAATGCCTACATTATTTACCCCAACCCTTAGATCAGTTGTGGAAATAATGTTTCTTCCCATAATCCCTTTGTGGTCTTACTGGTCTTAACTGGATTAGGCTGGTTTAACTGGTCTCCCAGCCTGCTCTAGCTGGTGTTAGTGTGGTCTAGTAGGTTGGCCAGTTTGCCTCCCAGCATGACCAGCTTGGTCTGGCTGGCGGGTCAGCAGGCACTGGCAGATCTCCCAGACTGGTCAGTCAACAGGGGTCTCCTAGTCTGGGAGAACACATATTATCGACCAATTGCATGCTTAGGCATGTGATGGGATAACAAAATTAAAGAATTTTTTTGATAAAGTTGGATGGATTGATGGGATCAGGATGGGATTGCAATCAGTATCAGAGAGTTAATCAGGCCATATGCATATTAAATTAATTGAATTACTCTGCATCTAAAATGGATCCATTTAGTGAAAAAGTTTGTATCTGTCTCGCAAGAAATGAGACTGGAACAGAACAAGACTGAAAAATCTGAAGAAACACAACATATCATGCACTATGCTCAATATTATGCATTATATAAGGTGCTTGACAGTTTTGAAATTGATTTGCCAAACCGTAGGGTAAAAAAAAAATACTATGCAATATCATTTCATCAAAATGAAATAAGTAATTCATATTTTGTCATGCTCAATTATGTTATTTTTTATTTCCTTTATGTTACTTTTTTATTTCCATTATGTTATTTTTAATTTCCTTTATTACATAAAGGTTTTAAAGGTTACTTTTTCATAATGTTCTTTTAATAATAATAATACTTAATATTTCACAATTGTGATTCCAGTATTATATATTGATTGAATAATTTCACAATATATTGACATGTGGGGTGCACGGTGGCTTAGTGGTTCCCCGTGACCCTGAAAAGTAAATAGTAAATAGTAGAAGATGGCTGGATGGATGGATATTGACATGTTTATTGTATATGTTGCTGCATTTAGTCATTTTATTATTTATATCATAGGCATATTTATTTATTTAATGTAAATAAAATAAATAAAGAGAGAGAGAAACTGGAAGAGAAGCATGAAGAATTGAAAAATGTAGTGCGTGAGAACTTAATGGACTGGTTCGACAGGATGGACTTTCCTCATGGGGTAAGTATCGCTAAACATTTACTGATTTTTAAAATAAATGACAAACATTGTGGTTCAGTAGAAACATTAAAATGTTAAATATGTTAATATTGCAGCTAAAGTGGTTAATTTATTTGGTATTCAGTTTGTTAGCCTGCAGCTTGTTAACTTTATGTTGATTAAGCTTGATAGCTTGTTAAGATAAATGCTGCCTGATGAAATAGTTTAGAAAAATTAGGTGTATATACTTAATAACAAACGTCTGAATGTAAGATAATTACTGCGTGATATAATTTGATTATATTATCATTATATTCTGTATTTACAGTAATATATAGTATGTGACCGCAATGATAGGAAGCCTGTTAGCTAATGTATGAAATAAAAAAAAGAAATGCTAATAGCATTTGATTACTTTTGCCTATTGTCATGAGGCTGATCTTGATAGATTCCTCGAGTCATGCTGAGAACAGTGATACCGATTACGCCGTGGTCGACCGAACTTGCTGGCTGCCACTTTGAACTGTTTTGAAAACCTACATTTTCAAATTCTGCTAGACAGTTCGACCAATTTTAACGAAAATTGAATCTTTAGACCATGAAGACAAAAATGACAGAATTCAAGTTGATTAGTCAAACTGCTGTCATTAGGCACCCATTGTTTTTCTGCTTAATGTGATTATTATTCTGGCTAGGGTGTCTATGGCAGCCCATAGAACTGTGTGGTAAAAAGTTGTGAAATTTGGTAAACAGCTTCAGGACACATTCAGCTACAAATACACCAAATCTGGGCCCCAAGCTCCCAAAGCTCTAGCACCACCCACAGGTTAAAGTTTGGCCAAATTTAAAAAAAATGTGTTTATGCCCTTTTGAACTGTGTGGCCAAAATTTCAGTGCCAGATCAATTTCCGTCTAATTATATGTTCTAATCTAATCAGTGTATTTGCTACTCCTCCTACAACTTTCACCAAAAAATTATTAACATTTGGATCATATCATCTTAACCGTTCTCTGCAGTATTTCTCTGCAATACATTTACATATCAGCACCAAACTTCTTATGTATATCCAGGACCACACTCTGAAACATACCCAAGAAGTTTCGCTCCAGTGCAACCTAGTGGTGAAGTGTTACAGTAGCTTTTATGTTTTTCTTTAGATCATTTGAAGGACTTGTGCTAAATCCACACTTCTACTTTCCCTATGATTCCCTGGAATAGACCGGAGTGAACGCATACCAACCTTAAAAATATCGAGTATACGTCATGTCAGTGACTTTTGAAATTCATTGAAAACTCATTGTTGTTTTTTTCACTTGGATTATGTCATATTGACTGTCCACCATTTTGAATGATGTCATAAACTGTTTTTTTCACTACTTGTCCATCATCTTCCAACCAATCTTCTCAAACATGGCCAAATATATTTATGATTTGCAAAATCCCATATCACAGCAATGATGGCTTTGGTGTATTTATGGGCACGGGACCTGAGGTGACTGCTGCCATCTCCTCTGACTTTTTCTTAGCCATTTTTTTTCCTTATGACTAGTAACACACTTACACTTTTGCCTACACTTTAGACATCTAGTGAATAAAATATATATCATTTACCCCTACTTATTTCCTTGCCAAATGTGTTTTGTTTTGATTCATTGCCTGCATTGTCTGCTCCCATGTCCTGTCATTGGCTGTCTCCCTTGTCTTTCCTAATTATATTATTATATATTATTATACTTATTGTATATTTAATCCCTTGTGTTTTTTTGTTCAGTGTGAAGTATTGTCCAGCGTGTACCCGCCTGTCTTTACCAAGCCATTTTGTTTTATTATTCTCCGTTTCTTGATCTCATTCTGTTCCCTAGTTTTTATATTTTGGATTCTCCCTGGCGTTGTTGTTCATGCATCGCCTGACCTCTGCCCATTTCCAGTTCTCGATTGTGACTCACGTTTCGGCTTTTTCTGCCTGCAATTCTAATAAAACCGCAACTGCATCCATCTCAGCCTTCATTCCATGACAATACTAAAAAGAAAAATCGCAAGTCTTGAAAAAAAAATCTGCAGTCTTGAGAATGAGAACAATTGTCATCACGATGAATGTGAATGAATGCATCAGTGTAGACTTCCTCTCTAATTTTATCCTCTCTGTATTCAGGATACTGATTTGAAATGTGAACCACTGAAGACCTGTGAACCTTTTTTTTGCTGGCGATCAAAGGCTGCATCGACTAAATATGTGACCTGGACGATTGACTTCGCAGCATTTTATGAAGATCCGTCCATGTGTAAATTCCACATCAATAATAATGTTTTTGTTGAATTTGTTAGCTTTTGTTGTTGTTGCAGTTTTGAAGTTCTAATATATTTTTCCTGATTGATTAAATAAATCCATTTTAAATGAAAAGTTGAATGCACTGGAGTTACTATTCCTTCACTAGTTAAATGAATGCAATATAAAATGAGTAAAATATTTACATTAGCTTAGTATAATTGAACACTTGAGAAAATGGTGGGGAGTTGACATTTGTGAAGGAGATCCATACATAAGGGTCCATGAGATACTATCTCAATTAGTGTGCTATGAATCTTCATAAAAATCCTCCAGGTCCTGCACATTCTTTGCTTTTCCAGCATCTTCTGTATATTTGAGTCCTTTCCAACATTAGTAACTGTATGATATTGAGATCGATCTTTTCACACTGAGGGGCTCATTCATGACTATTATATAAAGGTGCAAACATTCACTGATGCTGAAGAAGGCAACACGATACATTAAGAGTGAGGGGGGTGTAAACTTTTGAATGGGATGATCAGTGTAAATGATTAGTTTTTTGCCTTCTGGGACACATGTAACTAACTATCTTAGTTAATTAAAAAAAAAGAAGTCTATTTTATTTGACACTGAAACTAGTTGAGGTGCCGATGACATGAAATAAAAATATTAAATGCCAATGGTAAGATATAAAAGTGGTATTTTCTGTTACGTTTTATGTTACCATTGGGTTGTGAAGGTTAAAATATTCATTTAACAGCTTAGTGTTGAGTTTATAATTGCAATTTCAAATCTTTTTTTCAATTTAATTACTTTCTGGCCTCGTCTGGAGTCGGCCATTTTGGACTCGATTGGTCTCGAACTTGACAAAGGTGGACTCGGACCCAACACTTCTGTGATCATAAAGAAGGAAATTTAAAGATCATAAAGAAAATATTTTTTTTTTTCATTAAAATATTAATAGAGAACAAAAACATTTTATATTTCATTTATATTGTTTATGGAACCTTATATACTGGCTTAAAAATGTGTACTTAATTGTTTTGGGTTTTTTTTTTGTATTGTATACAGCAGTAGTGTTAGTGTTACTACACTTAACTTCATTTTCCAACCTGGAAGACGCCACAGCTTCAGTGACAAATTTCTCAAAAGAATGCAAAGTCTGAACAACTTCATGGAAAAATCAGTTCACAGGCAGTCCTTTATTGGGAGAATAAGAGTCCTACAAGGAGAAACTGTGTGTGCTTACTTGTTGTACTTATTGCTACTGTTAAAAGAAAAAGACAGTAATTGAAGACTACAAGCTCTTTTGACATCCAGTGCATGAGGAGATTTTGCCACAAGTAGAAATTAGCAAGAAAAAAAAAACCTGTTAATTGTTGAGCACTAAAAAAAGCAGCTAGTGCGGACGCAGAAATAGAACTAGAAAGAGAGAGAGAGAGAGAGAGAGAGAGAGAGAGAGAGAGAGAGAGAGTGTAGCAGGTGAGTAGTCACTTATTAGGTAAATGATGCATGAAGTGCCACTCATTCACATCCCTATAATACTGAGTAGTGAGAGGAAAGTGCACTTGTTAGACCCTTGATGTTCCTGGACTCAGGAGCTCGATTTTGTCAGCAGCATCCCATTAATTAGAGCCGTCCCCAGCAGTCTGTAGTCTGAATTGTACAGTCTTAATTGTTTTCATGTATTCAGTTATAAGATGTGCATGCAGTATGCCAACCAAACTGTGTTTTGGTGATTTGAAAATACAGCTCCCTGCTGACATTGAACACGAGACAAAAGACTAGTGTGTTGAAGTCGCCTGTCCTTATGAGTCTTGCTTTGTATTTGGCGTTGCTGCAAACATGGCTGATTTTGCCTCGTTGAACACAGTGCCAATTCATATAGAGGAAAGGGCATAGGCTACGATTATTGAAACCAAACTCATCATATCACACCTCTTGTGCCAGTTATATATATATATATATATATATATATATATATATATATATATATATATATATATATATATATATATATATATATATATATATATATATATATATATATATATAAATAATTCTGGGAATGAATAGGAACAGGTGTTTATAGTTAGGAATCTGGTGACTGTGAGCATGCTAAGGTGCGTGTGCCTTGCATTGTGTGGTCCATAGCGACCATGTTTGTAGCCCATGGTGTGTTCTGACTGTTCTGTCCTGACAGTCTCAAATTGCTTACTAACCTTTGACTGTACAGTCCACTGTGTTCACAATGAGAATTGAACCAAAAGCATGGCCAGTCATTCAGATTTGAGCAGACATTCGAAAGGGTTAAAAATGAGGAATTATCACAAAACTTGAATAATAGGTTCCTCTAGGTTCCTATTCCTAGGATTTTTGCCAGATCTTCCAAATTGTGGTATTATTTCAAGTCTGTGGACATTTATAAAGCACGTGGCTGCTGCCTACCAACGAATTATTCCATTCATTTACTCGAACAGCTACAACACATGATATATATGATGGATATGCACAAAACCTGAAAGGCCTATTGAGGGCTAGATTCTGAGGCCGTGTGCTAAAGTTGGAGTGTTTTCACCTATAAGGGGTGTGGCTACGTTCAAGTGCATTTTTCTCACATACCGAAGATGCCACTTATATTAAAGTATAACGTATATGAAATAGTAAGTCTATTTATAAAGTTTACTTTGTTGTACTGTTGTTTTGTTCAGATGTTCTAGGCTACTGGGTTGCCATAAAATCCACAGTAATGGTAATGATCACTGTTTGTCTGTCCTTCCACCAGCTGGTGCTTCCAGAGTATTCAATCCATGGTCTCTTCTGTATCATGTTCATGTGTGCCCAAGAGTGGCTAACTGTGGGCCTCAACATCCCTCTCCTTTTCTACAACACATGGAGGTAAACATCTGAGCTGACTTCCTTTCAATTATTTTGATTTTGTCAAAAAAAAAAAAAAATTTTCAGGCAAATCGTTATTGATTATTAGTGCGACTCGAAATTGTTTGCAGTACCTAAAGCTTGAATTGTTATGGGAAGTGAAAAATTATGGCTTAATAGAAAAGAATCACCTTTGATAAATGATACCACGGTCTATCCAATCAGAATTGGAAGTGTGATGGCACACTACCATTACGACTGTATACAGTAATCAGGAAACCTGAAGAAATGGTAGAGTTTTCCACATGCTGTGTGTAGATACTGATAGCTGTACATGTCAAATATGATCACACTCTTAAAATCATTTTTTAGTTGGACAGTCTAGTTTATAGAATGAACATTCTAGTTGAAATGAGTGAACCTTCTTCCGCTGTTGTAGCTCAGGCCTCTTATTAAGTCTGTTTAGAGACTCTGTCTCTACTGTCAAACGTTTTAAAGGACATACTGCTGCAGTCCTGTCATGTACTGTAAGTGAGGGAGTGAGGGAGAAGCTCTGTTGCTCTTGGCTGTGGGGCTCAGGTGCACGCACATCACATGGACAGTGCCAATGTGTTAATTTGGTTAAAAAAAAAAAAAAACACAACCACAACAACAAAACCCTTACAGCTTTAAACTCACTAACAATGCATGCTGGGTAAGGGTTAGAAGAGTGATACATGGATGATAAGAGTGAGCCATGAATTAGGGTTAGGTTTAAAAGAGTAATACTTGTTGATACTTCTGCTTTACTCCTTACTGTTTATGTTCTAAATATATGCGAAGACCTGATTGTTATACCAGTGTCTGCACCTCCCAAAGTTGAAGGCTACAATTCTCATGATCCTACGCCTCCACCCTCACCACACCACCTACCAGTCCAGAATCTTGCACTTGCTGCCTTGTTGTTTTCACCAGTCAGCTGATCATCTGCCCGTTTGGCCTGGTCTGCTTGTTTGTCTTCCTGTGTTTTTGGGTCACCTTTCACAGCACAGTTATGAAAGTTGGCCTTGTGATATACTTCTGCGTTTTAGTGCTAGGTTACTCCATCAAAAACGGAACACCCGGTGAACTGCATTCACAGGCGAGGACTGAGGGCAAGGTGGAACAACGGAAAAACAAGACAGGATTTATATACACAGTGCTCATTGTCTCACAGCATGATTCAGGTGCAGGTCAGGTGCTGTGCAGTGGCTGATGGGTATTGTAGTTCTGTGCGTTTGACACTACTCTGAATATTTACTAGTTGTTAATGTGCTAGTCTTTGTGGTATTATTGCATTATTTAACCACGTTTATAGTCTTTTACATCAGGTTAATTGTAGGTAGTTACTATACAAGATATTATATGGCTTCTGAAGCTGGCTCTCTCATGAAGGACCAGAGCGAGGGAGAAAAAAATCTCTCCAAACTGTCTCTCTTACTGCATTAGAACTGGAAATATATACCCGACTAACCTCAGCAAGACCTTGAGACCTTCCTTGTCAAAGGCATGGCCACACGGTCTTTTTAGCCATTCATTGGAACGTTGATATATTTTTATATATATTTGTAAACATTTTATATAACATTTTACATGCCTGAACTAACAGCAGCTATGTTTATCGAAGTCACCTTTAACCCCTTGCTAGAAAAGGGCAAGTATAACTGATGGTGCACGCCTTTACAAACAGTGGAATGAAATGAAAGTAAATAAAATGATAGTAAAAACAATGCAGCTTCCTGAAGAGCCTTTTTAATCCAGTTACCTTTACCAAGGGGTCAAAAGATTAAAAATGATCATTATAATTATGTTATATACTCCCAGTGTTGCTAAATTACATATGGAAATGCCGTAAAACATTGCAGATGTAGTGTAAATATGAAATTATTGAGTTTTTCAAACTCTCTTCACATTTTACAGTACCCCGTGATATATATTTTTCGAAGGCGTTGTGCTTTGCAGTAGATTGTAACGCACAGATGTTATGTCACGATCTCGTTGCTCTGACAGTGAACGACTCCAGCTGGGAACCCACAGGAGATTCAGTATAGTTCGAACCCTGATTGCACATTTACAAGCTACAGCTGAGTGCGTTGAGGGAAATCGAACCATCCAAAAGTTGTGATTGTGTGGAGGATTACCCAGCAAGAGGGAAATGATCTACTGTTGAGTGCTACCCATCGTGTGTTCTTCCCCGTTTTCGGCAGGTACTTCCACAGCCCCACAGACACCAAGGAGCTGCTTTATGACCCAGCGAGTGTCATGAACGACGACACGCTTAAGTTCTGTCAGAAAGAGGCGTGGTGCAAGATGTCCTTTTTTGTGCTTTCCTTCTTCTATTATCTCTACTGGTGAGTGTCTACCATTAACACCGCCGCTGCAATGCTACAACCTTCTCAGGTGACATCTGAATAATGGAATTTATTTTAAAATACCAAAACATGATTATTATTATACTGATAAATATCTGTTTGCTGTAGTAGAAGCTACCTATAATATATAGCGTGTAGCATAAGAAAATAATTTGTGTCTTTGGGCGTCTTAGTTCCAGTGAAGGGAAATGATAAGGCTACAGCATACAATATACACACAGTATGTGGTTGCTGATTAACTGTAACTGCCCTCAGTCTGTTTTGCTTTATGCTTCTAAATTGCTTTATAATCAGTGGCTCTTGCTTTCACATAAAATCTGCAGTATTGAATTGAGACATTATTATTATTGTTGTTGTTGTTGTTGTTGTTGTTGTTGTTATTCCTCCTTTTCTTGTGAAGGTGTTTCTTATGAATTGTGTTTATATGCATGAACTGAATGTAATCGGTTTCCGTTCTTGTCTTCCAGTATGATCTACAATTTGGTGACCTCATAACAGAGCTCTTGGCACAGAGGGGAAATATTGGGACTGTTTTCTCAAACTTTGTAGCATTAAAACTAATCACTGGACCTCAAACGAGAACCTTTTAAAAACACGTAATTGTTTGGCGAGCTGAAGAAATACGGCTTTGGCCGTGTGGCTATAAAAGCATGAAATTCTGGAAAGCCTACGAGCTGCACAACATGAGGCACTTGGGATAATACATGTAGCACACGTGGAATTAACGTCGCACTCAGACGTATCACGTGTCCTTCGACATATCCATGATAAATATAAAATTTATACAGCTGTATGGGAAATTACGGGAAGCCTAAACAAAATGGTAGATTTTTACCAGGCCAGTGTACAGTGTGAAGAACTAAAGCAGTTTTCAAAGGAAACACTAACACATACGTTTTGTGGATATTTGTGTACTTTGCTGTTGTTAGTTGTTTTAAAAGGATAAAAAGTTAAATGATCTATATTTACATATAGTACAGAGAATACATTATTATTTATACATTATTATTATTATTATTTCTATACGATACTGAGAATACAGAGTTACACTCTGTCTTCCTGTATTTAGTACGTTTCACGCTATTATTCAGTTCAGGCAAAAAGTCACTAACAATAACATATTTGTTTGTTTTTGGTCATGGTCTGCAACTGCAGCTGTTTACAGTAACCAAAATTCTCTTCTATCATCGTTAGGCAAAATATTGAGAAATAAATCTCACCTTTATTATTAATAATATTCAAAAGTAGGATAGCTAACTAAGCTACATGTTGTAGATTGTTAGCTGGTACCAGTTTGGACTAGTTAGTGGTAATATTATGGTTACAGTGTTCAGGTTGCTTTAGTTGATCTTTCTATCTATCTATCTATCTATCTATCTATCTATCTATCTATCTATCTATCTATCTATCTATCTATCTATCTATCTCTGTGTGTGTGTGTGTGTGTGTGTGTGTGTACAGTGTATTAATATTGGCACCCTGGGTAAATATGAGCAAAGAAAACTGAGAAAAAAATGTTATCCTTGTGATTTTTTTTTTGTTTGTTTACCAAATTTCACATACATTCTCTGCTGTCATGGATATAAAACTATTGCAAACACAACATAGATTTATTTTTTAAATAAAATATTTGTTAAATATATCTTTGTGTAATAGTTATTGGCATACTTTTACTCAATACTTTGTGCTAGCTCCCTTTGCCAAGATAACAGCTCTGAGTCTTCTCCTGTAACGCCTGATGAAGTTGGAGAATACATGGCGAGGGATCTGAGACCGTTCCCCATACAGAATCTCTCCAGATCGTTGCTCATATGTACCAAGGGTGCAAATATTTGTGGTACTATATACACAGCTCTGGGGGAAAAATTGAGACCACTGCAAAATGATTAGTTTCTCTGGTTTTCTATTTCTAGGTAATGTGTTTGGGGGGGAAATGAACATTTTTAGTTTTATTCGATAAACTATCAACTACATTCCTCCAAATAAATTCCAAAAACAATATTTGAGTCATTTAGAGTATTTATTTAGAAAAATGGTCAAAAAAAATATGCAGTGTTGTCAGACCTTGAATAATGCAAAAAAAATACGTTAGTTTTGTAAACAACACAATACTAATGTTTTGACTCAGGAAGAGTTCAGAAAGTGATATTTGGTGGAATAACCCTGATTTTCAGTCACAGCTTTCATGTATCTTGGGATTGAAAAACCAATCCTCAGAGTTGGAGAACATTGTCAAAGCAAAAGGAAGCAAGTTTTCTTTCAGGACAACCTTCATAAAGACAAACCTGCCTGATTCTAGCCTTGCTGAAGCTCACCCAAGATCATCACCAATCCTCCACCAAATGTCACAGTGGGTGCGAGACTCTGTGGATTGTAGGCCTCTCCAGGTCTCCGTCTAACCATTGGATGAGCAGGTGTTGGGAAAAGCTGACTTATCAGAGAAGATCTTACTCCAGTCTTCTACGGTCCAATCCTTACGGTCTTTTGCAAACCTCATTGATGAAGAGCTTTTCTAGCTTTGTATGACTTCAGCCCTGCCCCTACGAGTCTGTCTTGAACCGTCCTTGCCGTGCACTTCACCCCAGCTTGCCACTGTCTTTGTAGGTCACTTGATGTTGAGTGATATTCGAATGAGTTGGCGGTCATCCCGGTCAGCGGAGAGTCGTTTTTGCCCTCTATTTGTTATCTCCAGTGTCTGCTGCTTGACCTTGTTCTTATGTACCGTGCTTTGAAATTTTAAGGATGGAACCTGACCCTCACTGTAACTGAATCCTTCTTTTCCACACTCAAAACTTTCCTTTTCAAGTCTTTGCCACCCAGCTGGTCTTACTGCAAGAGGATAGTGATGACCACAGCGGTGGTTTTTATACTTTTCCTCGTTAAGTAAGATTTGGTTCAGGTGATCACCTAATCAATACCTCATTCAGTAGAGTGATGTGTGCCTGTGTTGAAATTCAACAGAATGGAATGGCTGGCGTGCATGTAGAGATGCTCATTTAAGAAAAATTTACAGTGGTCTCTTAATTTCCACGGTCGTAAATATATATATATATATATATATATATATATATATATATATATATATATATATATATATATATATATATATATATATATTTCCCTGATTGTATCAGCATAAAAAGCTCCAGGCAGCAGTTTTTCCATTCATGGGTGAAAAAAAAACCCTGTGTTGAATGCAGCCTGAAAAATGAACGTCTGGAATTTTTCATTTTTGCAAGGTTAGAAGGTCAGATGGTTGTTATTTGTTGTTATTGTTTTTTGCCATAACAGCAACAATGCACAAAAATTTATTCAGTACATAATGAATTCATAATGGAGATATGAAATGATTGTTTAATACAATCTAAATTAAGAATCTCAACGAATACGTTCAGTAGTATTGCCTGAAAATATCCATTCATTAATGATTGAATTAATTAGTTATACAGACAGACAGACAGATAGATAGATAGATAGATAGATAGATAGATAGATAGATAGATAGATAGATAGATAGATAGATAGATAGATAGATAGATAGATAGATAGATAGATCCATTTGTTTGTTTGTTGGTTTAAATATCTATCCGTATTTTGTTAGTCAACACACCTTTTTGTTCTGCTCCTTAATGAAAGGAAGTACTTATTGTAAAGCTTTGATTGTTTGATTCTTCTTGTAACGTTTCACAACACACGTTGTAACCACAATGATTATTGTAATGCATTTTTTTTAATGAAAATGAATCCTTTCTGATGTTGGTTGAAACTTGTTTAAGGATAATTAACTTGTTTTGGTTGTTTGTAATACAGCTGTCATTGCCTTGTGTAGTTACACATAATGTATGATGACCAGGCATTTTATATCTATGGAGTACGTGTCTATCTGATAACGGTTGATTATATTTGTACATGAAATGAAATAAATACTATTTTAAAATCATGGAATGGAATAACTCGTCCTGTATTGTGCAATTAAATACGATTTCCTACTTTCTTTGTCTCCATGTTTTCCAGACGTATTCTGACACTGTAATTGAACACTATATTGTCCTAAAGTAATCTGGTTTTCACCCTTTTATTCCGTTCCTTCTCCTAAGCCTGTCCCAGTGTAGTCCGAGCCTCTGATCTTGACTCTGTCATTGGCGCTGCCTCTATTCCTGCCTCTATTCTCTGGCTATGATCCTGCCCCAGACTCATCTAGTCTCTTTAGCTGCATCCCTCCAGTGTCTCATAAGCCAAGAAAAAACATGACGTGACCATGTATATATTGTCCTCTAATTTTACTTTCAAATTTTAGTCCCCCCACATATTTCAGACTGTTTTTCGGGTTCTGAGCTCATTTCTTTATTTTTACATTGCGTTCTTCTATTTATTCATTTACTTATTACATCCGACCGCCTCTTGCTGTAGACTATGACACTGGTTAAAGTAGGGCCTTAAAAAAAACTTTACACATTTATTTGATAATGTGAGCACACTATTCCTAGTTCTTCAGCTCTTAAATCTTTGGTAATAAATCTATGTACAGAGTTTTGGGTCAATTATACATAACCTAAGGAAAGAATAACGCAATGTTAAAGGGTCGTACACGGTGTAAATGTAAGGTCAGTTTGATTTGCAATGATAAAGTGATAAAGTTTTCTTATTGGATCTTTTGATCCAAGTCACACATTCATACACAATTTCCTGCTCATATCTGGCTTGAGACTCAGAGAGCAAGACCGAAGCGGGCTTTTTAATGTCCTTTTTTCCGATCCGAGCACTATTGTGCTTTGCACTGCAATGCCACTTACAAATTCTGATGTCGTTCTCACATCCCAGCTCCACCTCTCCTCCCTCCACCTCACCCTCCTGTGTAACTCAGGTTAGTTTAAAATGCCATTGGACTATGGACTATGGACTTTGGACACTTCAACATTCGACAGTTCAGTTTGAGTTCAGAGTGTTTAAAAATGTTTAAAAGTCATTGCTGATAAGGTTTCCCATGGAAGTGACTTAGAGATTGTGAAACGCTTACTAAGCTACTTCTTAGCTTTGGTGAATAGACGGTTGGCCATGAGTCTATGCAAGACTTTTTAATATGCTAGATATAATATTCTGAGTTCCTGAGGGACAAAATCACAATGTCTTCAATGCAGGCTTGATCAACTTGTCCCAGAAGACATCATTAACAAATGCCTGAAACACAGAAGAGGTTTTAATCAGGCCAAATATCAGGCTTCACCGCATATTCATATTAAACAGATTTTGTGTTAAACAACATCTTCCGCTTTTATTCAATTTTATGTAGCACAAACATCAAGCTTAGTAATGATGGAGGCTGATTTGAACTGTTCTGTCTGTGTGGAAGGAACAGCGGGTACTGGATTTAACAGTGATTTGATTGATGAACCTGAGCTGTGACAGCTTGGCATATTGCATTAACACCTGCTGATTCCATGTGAAGTCTTCTGTCATGACCTGCAGACAGGAGGACGCAGGATTGGATTTTATTAAGAGAAGTCGAAGCAAGCAGCTCAGGAGGTTACGACCGAGCTCATAAAAACATAAACGTGCAGAAATCAGAACTCTGGCATCTGAGGCGGGGATTGTGAGTATCAGCTGTCATGGAGGTCAGCTGAGGATCTTGTTTTTATAAGAAAAGAGGAAACCTTTAAGTTTTGCATAACGTTTTGTAGTATTTTTCGATTATTTGCTTTACATGAGCATGAGTGTACAACTCCAAGCGTTATGTGGTTTGACAAGTGTGGCTGTCTCATCTCGCCTGCAGTGACAGACGGGCAACCGGTCAGATTGGTCAGTGCCTCAAATACCCACACACATGTCAACACACATTACCCAACAGGCCAGCTGTGCAAAAACTGTACCAGCTTATTTGTTACCCTTCTCTCTTTCATATATCCACATACACATCTTATTTCCTTCCTGCTTTTATCAAATCCTATCGTTTTATATGACCAAAACAATTCAAGGACAGAAGAAAAAAGATCAATTTAACACTGCCAGAATTTCTCGTGTCACTTTTCCCAGCTCATTTTGGCCCTTGTGGCAGCAGAGGGTGTGGTCAAGCTCCAGTTTGGGAATGAGGGTGGAGTCGGGAGAATGAGTGGTAGCGATGAGCATGCGTGGTATGTGTTAGTGAGTGAAGATAAAGTTCACTCACAGTTCATTGCCAGACTGCCTGAACCGACGGCGGGATGTCTGACTGACAGGTCGCACCCAGAAGGAAGAGGTGGTACAGCTCGCTATGGACTACTTGCCAGTGTATCTTGGGAGGACAGCCCCCCCCCCCCTTACTCTCTTTCTCTCTATCTCTGGACAACAGAATGTTCTATGAGAGAGGAAAGGAAGGGTTAGCTGCAGTTCTACAGAATCCTGCAGATTCAGACCTGGTATTTCTAAGTACAGGCACCGTATCTCCACTTCAGGCTGCTGTTTGCTGATGGAACGATTGAGTATATAAGTAAACAAGCAAAACTGTATTCTGCCCAACTACTA
>CM022763.1:21786561-21951561 GCA_012411365.1 Ameiurus melas | reverse complement strand
GCAGATATGTCGAAAATTCTAAAAGGTTCACAAACTTTCAAGCACTATTGTACATATACACAAATTTATTTGTTCTGTGGCCCTTTCAAAACCAAGCAGGAACGTCTCTCTCAGCAGCACGCAAGATCCTTAGGCTTGTTTGCTGTATGTCTCAGTCTAAAAAGCACTAAGCCTGTTTTAAGCATTCTTTGTGGTATCATGGCCCCATTTTAAGCTGCAGCTACTCAAGTCCTAGACACAGCGGCAAAGGAAAAGAGACCCCAGGTGACCTCATTACACAACAACCACACTGAGGGCTTGGTATCATGTGAAGCAAATGACCTCATTAAACCTTCAGCACACACTGCCTTTAAATATTTATGTACTTGCTCATAACACTGCAACGTCTTAATGAATGCAGGTGGATAGAAAACGCGATCAACAAAATACAAGTGCAGAATACATCAAATGTGCTTATTTGACATATTGTGATCTGTGAGTGTATACTGTATAGGTGCACTGATAGGAAGATACAGAGAGAGAGAGAGAGAGAGAGAGAGAGAGAGAAAGAGAGAGAGAGAGAGAGATTTTTGACTTTTGGCATAATTTGTATTTTTTGCTCCCCTGTTGGTCATGGAGTGACAGCTGCTATGTCATACTGAGTCCCTGGGGATATTTGAGGAAATGAGCCTGACTGTTGCTTCCAGCTATACTCCTGCTAGCTCAGCTAGGATGGCTCAGGGCCCACATGAGTGCGAGACAAATGAACCCATCAAATGTACACTCCCCTCTGAAACTATTGGAACGGCAAAGCCAGTTCATTATTAGTGTGTGCTGTATGCCAAATACGTTAGGGTTCGAGATCAAAAGATGGATATAGATGAGAGTTTAGGTTCCAGTTTTTATTTCCTGGTTTTTATATCTGAAGAGGAGGTTTCTCCCTTCAGTCCCCTCTTGTTGACCAACTGCGTTAAGGTCTGGTGATTGACATGGCCAGTCTTCCACTTTTTCCCACCTTGATTCATCCCATTTTTAAACAGGGGAAGTGAAATATTGAACTTGTTGGAACACTGGGAATTGGGTTTAAAAAATAAAATAATAATAATAAAAAATAGCCAGCATTTATTAAAGAAGATGAAAGTAAATTTTACATTTCATTTGGAAATCAAGGTCCCAGAGGTCTGGAGGAAGAGTGGAGAGGAACAGAATAAAAGTTGCTAGAAGTCCAGTGTGACGTTTCCACAGCCAGTGATGAAGTGATTACTCAAGTAGGTTTTAATTCCACTATTTCATTTGCTCAGTGCCAATGTACAATTAATGTGCATGCATGAGATATATGGCTGAGTGAAAAAAATCCCCCTTGGAGGGGATTTTTCCAATTTATCTACAAAAATAGACTTCCAGTTTCAGATGTTTATTCTGAAACAAAACAGTGACCTAAAATAGGGGGGGGGTCAACCAACAAATGAAAACTGAAAGTATCAAGTTACTTTCATCTTATTATCCATAAATAAAGTGCGGGGATTAGCAAGGCCATGCACACCCACGTGCCATTTGACAAGGAGCCCCATATCATGATTCTCCCACCACTGTGGGTCTGGGGCTCTTACAAGGGGATCAGACGCACAACTCTGAGTTATTTTTGTTTTGTCTTTCATTCCAAAACAGTTGTGATTTTTGCATGAGCTGTACTGTAGGAAAGGAAGCATGAACGCGATGCTGTTCAGTTCTCAGTATCTCATAAGGGTCAGCTGAGTGCTGTCTAATAATGCTGTCCCTCAGAACGTTCGGAAGCTCTTTCACCTGTGTATAAAAATGAAGTGGAAGAATAGTTCATTCTCTCTCTCTCTCTCTCTCTCTCTCTCTCTCTCTCAGTGTGTGTGTTCATTTGGATTGCAGTTAGAGTGACAGCACCCACCCACCATTTGACTTCTGATGTATACTTACAGTGTTATAATAAGAAGTGTAATACTTCTCTGTTGTCATTCATGTTTAAGTTTCATATGCAAAGGATAGCTACTCTTTCTCCCTCTGTATTATATATTATGAGACAAACAATTCAGAGAAAAGGATAAGGATAAGAGAGGAGGCAGGATATATACCATCTGTTATTTCTTTTAAGAAAATATGATATAAATCCACATATCCATACAGCTGAAGGAAACAGTTGACATAGATCTACAAAACTCACTATTTTCTCATTGGGGGGAAAATTATTATGTTTCCAAGCACATTCCTGATTGTTTTTGTGAGTGTGAATATTAGAAAAGATTTTTAGAAATGCCTTCTTGAACAATCCCCTTTAATAGCCCCCCTGAAGACTTCTGGCATCCCATTTTATTAGCAGCACGCTCCCAATGTGCTTTCAACTCCTTACTAATTATCAAGTCATGATAACAGCAAGTTGCTAATTAGCCACTCTAATGACGTTTTTCATGAACCTTAGCAAGGCCTGATCACTCTTATGTCTAGCCCCAAGCAGCGCACCGTACTGAGGCAACTGATGGTGGTGAGGCTTACCAATTATTTGCTCCAAAGTCCTAATGACCTTTCATAGACGAGTGAGAGGTCACACAGCGGTTTTGATGCCTGTATGATGTGACCAAATCCTGATATAGGTGCAGTGATTTTGAGACTTCACACAGCAAGGGCTAAAAACAGAAAGTAAACATGCTTGGGTGAAATTTATAGTGGAAAATTATGCTCAAAAATCATTCTCCCTCTCTCTCTCTCTCTCTCATCTGACCATTTTAGCTCCACATCTGACCATTTTAGCTCCACCTTTATTATTAATTTATTTAACTACAGCTAAATCCCCAGTGCTGAATTCATGCTTAAATGGTTTGTTTGTATTGGTATATTGGTGTGTCTCCATGGTTTCGCCAGCTGAACACACATTAAATGTTTTAAACACTGTGGACAAAGTCACAGTTCCTGTCTGCTTCAGTCATATCAAGTGTAGAAATGATCCGTGTCGCTCTGCCTGTTGTTGCCAAAATGGTTGGTCGGAGTCATTCAGAAACTCTCATCCAGCAGGTGGAAGCACCATGTTGATGAGGTCAGAAGACGATTGGAAGACTGGTTCAAGCCGACAGGAATTGTATTATACACAAATAGATTTGTGATATTTTGGGATGTTTATAGAAGACAGTTCATTAGGGTTACCTAATGATGTATTTGGAAGAAAAGCTGTAAACAAAAAGATTAACGCATGTGAAAGCTGAGCTGTTACTACTCAGTATTATTAGTAATAATAATAATAATAATAATAATAATAATAATAATAATAATAATAATAATAATAATAAAATCTCATTATTGCCATGACCAGCCACATCATCAGCCATGCTTCACTGTGTGCTCTCTGCAGGGCAAAATGATTTCCCATAATCGAACTTCTTGTATCTGTGCTTTCAATGTAATGATATGATTTTGTCCTTGTATTTTCTTTTCAGCCGCCATGCTCCATTATCTGTAACATAAATGATAGGTTTTTATTAATGCACTAATAGTGTTCTAATATGTTTCTATAGTAACTGCTCATTCACAGGGACTTTCTTTATGAGAGAGAGAGGGAGAGAGAGAGAGAGAGAGAGAGAGAGAGAGAGAGAGAGAGAGAGAGAGAGACACTCCATAACATACTACGTAGATATAAATAGTTCAAAAATAGTTAACAGTTGTGATATTTGGCAAATCACTGTGCTATAAGGCGAATAACACGGTTATTATGAATGAAACGTTGTTGCTATCTCTCATGTACAGTCATGGAAAAAAGAAAGTACACCATAGTGTGGTCCTCATAAACTTCTATAAACAAATAACCTCAGGTGACAACAACAACAACAACAACAACAACACAACAGATTTCAAGCACATTCATCTCAAGAACATTCTGGTATAAAGTGTGGAGTTCATCATTGTCACAATGATTCAATGAAGTGTCCCAGATCCTGTGGCTGCAAAACAAGTGGAAATGATCACCCCTCCACCACCATGTTCATTATTATATGCTGTGTTTGGTTTTTGCCAAACATGGTGCTGTGCATGATGACCAAACATCTCTGCCTTGATCTCATCAGTCCAAGGGATAGTCATACTGCCTTAGTCGTTTAGGAGAGAAGGGGCTTTATCCTAGCCACGCTTCCATGAAAGCCATACTTGTTCAGTCTTTTTCTGATTGTGTTGTTGAGATCATAAACATTTCATATGCTTACAGAGGCATGTAGGTCACATGATGTAGCTCTTGGTTTTTTCTTTATATCTGAGCATTAAATGGTCTGGGATCGCCCACTCCTGGGAAGACTGGCTTGAAGGCTTTCCATTTATAAACAATCCTGCTCACTGTAGAACAGTGAATTTCCAACTGTTTGGAGATGGCCTTATGACCCTTCTTAGATTGATGAGCAGCAACAGTTGCTTCTCTGAGCTCATGTCTGATGTCCGTTCATCTTGGCATGATGGTAAATGCTCTGCACTTATATAGCGCCTTTTAAACTTGTTATTTATGCCCTGATCATAGAATTGAAGAAAGGTGTAGTTGTGTTGTGATATTTCTTTAATACCACTTTAATTATTAACCATATATTTCTTTAATACCACTTTAATTATTAAACATATATTCCTGTCAGTTTGATGTCTCTGTTAGTCAGGTATTGGCCTTATTATGCATGTGAGGCGCATTATTATTGCTAAAAACATATCAATGTGTCTGCAGCAAAAAGTTTACACTGCAGCAGTTCTTCAGCACTTGAAATCCCATCACGGAGTCCGAGCCTGCTGCCTCAGCAACCAGGCGGAATTTGGATGTAGGATGGCGATTTCAACGAGAGCTTTTTAGCTGTAACACTCTGATGAGGATTTTTTTTTCTCAGGTAGTGGTGGGAGTTTACAGTTTGTCTGCAAGCACAGGGGATTCTTCATCTTCTCTCTCTCTCCCCCCCTCTCTCCCCCTCCTCTCTCCCCCTCTCTCTCTCTCCCCCTCTACCTCTCTCTCTCCCCCTCTCCCTCTCCCTCTCCTCTCTCTCTCTCCCTCTCTCTCTCTCCCCTCTCTTTCTCTCTCGCTCCCCCCCCCCTCTCTCAGCTTTACTGACTCATAAAAAAAAAGGGGGAAATATATACAACGGCACTAGCTGTCTCAGTTGGTGCTACTTATATTTTTTGCCTGTAGAGACGGCAAAATTAGTAGATTTTACATTTATATACATACAGTACATATGAATACATTTCCATGATATATGTGCATGCATATTTTTAATAAACAGGATCATAACGATGCACAAACTGTTATCCAATTAGTAAAACGCTAGGACTTCCGTTGTTTGAAAATAATAAGATCATTTCATCCGACAAAACCGTTAGTTCTGAGGTCTCATTCCTTTACAACATTTGATTTCAGAAATGCACAAATAATACAGTACATTAGCTTCTTTACCAGAAAAAGAAGAAAAGCATGTATGAAAGGAAAAAAAAGCATTTGTGATATCAGATGAGAGCATATGATGTAGTAATATGTACCTCCAGGTGGTCTGAAATAACAGACTTAATAGATATAATAGCAGTTATCTGAAGCAACAGTTCCCCTATCACTGTCCTGTGAAAGTCATCGTGCTTGCAATTATGTAAAGTTTTACTATTCGATTACATACTGTCGTAAATGAGATTTCAGATGAGACTGAGACTAACTAGGCATGACAGAGAAGGCCCTCGGATTTCAGTTTGTGCATAGGTTTGCCACGGTGTTCCTCTGGGCTTACACACCACAACCTTTCCAGAGGGCCACGGTTCGCCTGGGTTTGATCTATGTATTGCACCAGAGAGTTGATGTTGCAGTCACATTTCCATGGGTTGTCGTGCAGATAAACACGCTGCAGTCCTGAAATTGTGAAATGATCGACACAGTTATGGATCACAACTATACCACTTTGAATGACAACAGTTACTATGTTTCAGATTGATTTCTGGGAGTTCCTGGATAGAAAAAAATCGACAAAAGGTCTTATAAGTCAGTTAAACTCTTACCATGAATACTGGCCAACATATTCCCATCAATCGTGTGAAGTTGATTCCCGCTTAGGGCCACTTGGGTAAGTTTAGGGGTATGGCGGAAAACATCGGCTGGCAGAATGTTGATCCTGTTTTTCCTCACGTAGAGCTCCTGTAGGTTTGACAGTCCTTCCAACATGGAGGAACGTAACGTGGAAAGAAGATTATTATCCAGCACCAACATCTCCAGGTTGTTTACAGTCTTGAAAATCCCAGCTTGGATGTTCTTCAGCCTATTGTTATCCAAATTGAGAAAGAGCAACTCTTCGAGCCCAGAGAAAGCTTTCAGAGAGATTTTTTGGATATGGTTTAAAGCAAGATCCAGCACCTTGAGAGCAACGAGAGGTTCAAAGGCATTCGCTGGAAGCATGGTAAGAGAGTTCATGGGCAGGTCTAGATCCGAGAGATTTCTCATGCCGACGAACATATCGGATTTGACACTGGCAATCTGATTTTGGCCCAACATGAGAAAACGGAGGTTGAGAAGGTCTTTGAAAGCTTTTGTTGGAAGACTGGTTATCTGGTTTCCATTCAGGTTCAGAAGCTTGAGTCTGCTGGCACCAGAAAAAGCCTGGGGGTGTATAGATTTAATTGAATTGCGTTCCAGATTGACACTCTCAAGTTTGGGGAGAGATGTTAAGATGTTTGCTGGAAGTTCCTGGATTATGTTTTCGCCTTTTGAATAAAGGATAGAAAAAGATAGAAAACATTTCTTCCTCTATAACTGCATCGCTCTGTTTCATATATAAACCTGAACAAAATGTAAAACATGATAAAGGTGACAAATAACGATCTGACCGGATCTGACCGACTCTGTTTAATCAGATTAATAATCAGATTATTGAGTGGCATACTCTATGTAGACAGAGCTCCATTTTCTATGTGAGCTCACATACTTTGTCCTTAGTTTGATTTCTGGAAATGATTTCTCTCTGGGAAATGAAGTCGGCTTTGCTCACCCATTTTTAAGATCCATGAGTCCAGTGGGAATTGGACTGGAAAATGACGAAGTCCCTGTTTACAACACTTAACCTCTGTTCCCTCCACATTCTTTTTCTGGATACATTTGCAAGCATCTGGACAATTTTCCAAGGCCTCGACCATCCATAGCCACAGAACTGCGAATCCTCCCAAACGCTTCATATTCCTGAAAATATAGAAATTAGAATCATTCCCAAGCTGACTGGACGATTGTTGAGTAATTATAGAAAACATATTCAAGCATATCAGCATTGTAGATACTCCATCAAAACAGAAACGCTCTCATTACATATAGCTTCATAGATTTTACCTTAAAGATGGAATCTTTAATGTACTCTTGCCCTTTCTTCCTCCTCTGCTTCTGTCTCCACTAGGAAGTGTGGTGTTTTTAGCCAAGCTGTCTACCCAGCAGTAATGTGTTACACTGGTGTTTTATTCCTAGCTTAGAACATCTGTAAACTCACAGTGTCTGGAGAAAAATGACACCGGCCCATCATGGCAGAGTTCCTCTTTTAGACGGAGAAGGAGAGATAAATGACGCTCCGGTGTCACTGGAGCACACCCAAGAAAAACAGACCTGGTCCATTTCAGCTCATCATGTTTTCATAGGCATTGTAGAACAGTGGGCATTCTCTGATGTCGCTATTATGTTAGAAGCTATAAAGAATGTGGGTGATAGAGCATTACAGTTAGACCTCACGACACACAGTGATGGGTATAATGAGCAATCAGATCAGCAATAAGAGCTCTTTTGAATCTCCTGTGGCTCCTTGCCAGGGCCTCTGCTCATAGATTGTTTAGATTGGAATTAACAGGCAGGTTTTGTTGGGACGCGTGCGGGGGTGTCACGGCGGCTTCAAGTGCGTTCGCCTCGCACCTTGGGGGTTTGCGTCCCGCTTGCTTCATGGGTTTCCTTCGGGTACTCCGGTTTCCTCCTGCAGTCCACAGACATGTGTTGTAGGCTGATTGGTATTCCCAAATTGTTTGTAGTGTGTGAGCATGTGTGAAATTGTGCTCTGCAATGGGTTGGCACCTCATCTGGGGCATCCCTCGGCTTTTCACCTGGGACGGACTCCAGGTTCCCTGTGTGCATCATAATGAAACAAAAAAAAAAGTAATGTGAGCATGAGGGTTTCATGTAAAAGACTAAAAATGTCTTAACAGTGGTGCACATTTCTGATTTTCAGTACAGGGGATTATTCACATTATACGCATCATTATACAAGGACCCTGGCAACCCTGGTTAGAGAATAAAGATGTAAATTTATTTATTTACTTATTTATTTTTAAATGCAGCTCTGTTTTCCTCATTGGTTTGCTCCAGTAGGCCGTTCCTAAACCCTCTCTTACTGAGCTCCAAAACAGTTCTACCATATTGCTGTACACAACACGGTAGGGCTTTTATTTATAGACCCAGTACAAATACTGTGTAATAATAGCTATAAATTATAAATGAAGTCGCAAACAGGATGAGAAATTCTTCTGACTTGTAACGAGAACAGTGAAGGTCTAAATAAAAATGTTTTTTTTTTTTTTAAGTAAGAAGAGTACAATAATAATTCCAAAAATACACCCAAATAATACTTAAGTAAAGAAACGTGGGTTATTTACAATGTTGTCTTTCAGCATTAGGAAGTAAATAAGGGGTAGTCTTCAATATTTCTCCCAGTTACACCACCTCAAAGGGCAAACATGGTAAGAAAAATAGTATATATATATATTTATTCTCCTGCCCGCTAGTATTTTATTTGCATGCTACATCAATGTAACAGCTGAGTATTTAGGGCCTTGCCCAAGGGCCCAACAATCGCAGCTTGGCAGTGCTGGGGCTTGAAGTCCTGACCTTCTGATCAGTAACCACTGAGCCACCATTGGCCATCATCCCCATCCTCCCCATCATGCCAAAATCCAACCTCATAGACAGTGCCTCAGGACAGAATTCACCCCCATTCATTATTTCTCTTTTTTTCTGAATCATCATATTTAGAATTTGAGGATTTTTTTCTGCTTGTTTTGACTCTCTACAGAAATAAAATAAAGTATTCAGATGGCTTTAATTTTCTAGCGTGTACATGGTACATTAATAATAACGCCAGCTTGTCAGAGATCCGGACCCTATCCATCCAGAAGGAAGCCACTTCTGAGAAAAGCCATGTTAGAAAATTTAGAAGCATTTGGAAAAAAAATAAATAAAAGATTTTGTAGTCTGATGAGACTAAATTTAAAGCTTTTGGCAAAACAAACCAAAAATAGCCCAACACCCAGGTAACACCATTCCTGTGAGCAAGCGTGGAGGGGTAGCATTGTACTGTCACTATACAGAGCATCCTCACTGGGAAAATAAAACCCCATTCTCATATGATTACATTTCATTTGATTTGCAATACAACAAAAAGAGAAATAATCCTGGAGGGGTGAATACTTTCAATGCTTACATGTGAAAAAATAAATACACCCCATGGATCATTGGAAATTGTTGTTGGTTGTTTTTTTTGGTCGTTTTTTTTTTTTTTTTTTTTTTGTTTTAAAAAAATTTTTTGCATATTTGTACAAGCAAACATTTGATCCTCTTTGAAACAGTGCCTGTTAATGATGTCGATATACTTGAACAAAAGCACAAGGAAAACTAGCTTTTTTAATAATTTATTCAACAGAAATATCAATCGATGTGAGATTCTTCTGTGGTAAAAGTAAGTACACCCTTGGCCTCAGAAGCTAGTATTGCCCCCTTTAGCAGAAATAACTTTGATCACTTTGTCCATAAAATTGTCCACCAGGCTTGCTGGAATTCTTGACCACTCGTCCATGCAATATTCTTTCAGTTGTAAGATGTTTGAGGGTTTTCTTGCATGTTCTGCACATTTCACATCCCCCCACAACATCTCAATGGGAATCAAATCCTGGCTTTGACTCAGTCATTTCCACCACCGTGCTTCACAGTTGGTATGAGGTGCTTCTTCTGAAAAGCTGTCTTTGGTCTGCACCAAACATGTCTGCTGTTACTGTGACCAAACAACTCTATCTTTGATTCGTCTTTCCAGAGCACTTTATTCCAAACGGTCTGTTCTTTGTCTGAATTCTCACCGACAAACTGTAGCCCCGCGAACACTTTTTCCTGACACGCCTCCCACGCAGGTCAAATCTGTGCAATCTCTTTCTGATTGTAGAAACATCCACTTTCACACCAACAGCTATGAGACTCACCAGCAGATCCTGTGATGAAATTTTGGGATTCTTGGAGACATCGTGGAGACAAATCCGACGGTCTGATCTTAGGCTGAATTTGCTGGGACGGTCAGTCCTGGACTAGCAGTCGCTTGAAATCTACACCATTTGTAGATTATTTTCATTACAGTGGATCAAATGGAGTGTGTTTCAAATTATTTGGAGATCTTTTTAAATCCCTTCCCAGACTCATAGACATCCACAAACTTTTTACTGAAGGCTTTACAGAACTCTTCAGATATTGGGATGATGACGCAACACACCTCAATAACAAAGGAAACACCAGACACTAAATATGAGAGGGATTTACATAAGACAGGTTCTCCCTGAGCAGGTTCTAATCACTGGCACCCGATCTTGAACACCTATTCTGATTCTATCAGCCAATCAGTGAAGTTCTAAGGTGTATATTCAGGTGCAGACGAGTGTACTTATTTGAAGGTCATGTGCTATTAACCCTGTTTCTTTGCCATCAGCCTGGTGTGCATTCACCATTCCAGTTCATCCCAAAGGTGTTCAGTGGGGTTGAGGTCAGGGCTCTGTGCAGGACACTCGAGTTCTTCCGCTCCAACCATGTCTTCATGGAGCTTGCTTTGTACACATGCTGGAACAGGTTTGGGCCTCTAAGTTGCAGTGAAGGTAAATTTGGGAAAGACATTTAATACAGTTGTGCTGTATAAATGTGGGGAAGAACCACGTGTTTGGGATGGTGAGGTGTCCGCATACTTTTGAGAAAATCCATGTAATAAAATAAAATGCTTTATATAAACACACAACTATATATGCAAAAGTATGTTTTATAGTTTCAGGTAAAGAAAAAACACTGGATACCATGTATCATGACCCATATATATGTGGGTCATGATACATACACACACACGAGATGTTTACTGTGACGTGAGCAGCCTCCTTTCTGATGTGCATTATGTTGTACACCTTTATAACAAAGAATTCTGAAAAAGAAAAGAATTTAGTGCAACATTTCCCCCTTACTCCTGACCGCGTCACTATTATTACCCACATTCACTAGTGAAGTCAAGTCGCAGCTCACTGCTGACATCTGGCGGCCTGTGCAGTGTTTTTAGAGAATAAAAAGTGTACTTCTTTCTAAATCTATTTGTAAATAAATCTGTAGAGTATTAGCAAGCTCTGGAAATAGATAGATCAAAATTTCAGCATTCATTTCCTGATATCTAACATCTAGATATGTTAAACAACTTGGGTTACCTTTACTGACAGAAGAACCCCCAATTCTGGGGTGAGCAAAAGTATTGGAACAGCCAGAGAACCATCTGGGTGCATTGAGACGCAATAACACCATTTTCAATTTACACATCAACCTCCAACGTGTAGGATAAAGCAGTTCTTTATCAGATCATCTTCACAAGAGCAGCTGGAGCACTAGCACCAAAACAAAACCCTGAAGTTTCAATCATCTAAATTCATATTAAACTGAATGTCAAATGATGCTTGGATTGAATCTGATCGCTTTCGTTTAAACAAAGAAAATGAGCAGGCCCCACAAAATACTTTATTTATTTTTTTGGTAAAAAACATACAACGCAAAGTCTTCCTTATTAGATTTGTTCTTTCCTTCTATAAGCTACACTGGGGTATTCTTTATTCATCCAATGATAGGCAAAAAAAACCAAAAAAAAACACTTCACAAATCCTATAACGTAATAAGAGCTCATTTACCAATTGATCAAAAGATATCGGGCTAAATTGCTGATAAAAAGAAATTCAAAATAGTAAGCACCAATAAAATGTGAAAAGTTCAAATGTACATAAATTAAGTCTTGCAGATGTACACTGGATAAAATCTGCCCAGTTACTGAAATACTGCTCTTATTAAGGAACCTAACAAAACACTTCTTCCTGTGCAAATGACTTTTTCACTTTAAAAGAAAGAAAAAAAAAAGCGCTTTGGCATGAGATTAAACTTTACATATCAGAACTGTATCTACATTTCATCAGACTAACGTACTGATCTGAACGGCCTGGACACCACAGACTCGGACACACCGTGTGCATGTCCAACACGACGGTCTCCTCGTAGTTAGATTCAGTTTAAATAAATGAGAAATGTGAGATTTGATGCCGTGTATCACATACAGAAAAAAAAATAAAATAAATAATAAAAAAAGCGCACTAGTAGCTAATGTTTGACAACAAAAGTTTAAAATAATATAAGCGATAAGCATTTTTGGCTAAAAACAAAACATCTTTCCCACAGAGTCTGTAAGGTTCAAAATTAATTGCAAAACATTCTGCCATAAATTATATATAAAAATTAAGACCAAAAGTTCTTCTTTCCCCCTTTTTCTTCTCATAAAAACACTGGTCCTGAGACAATACATCATAACTGTTATTACTGTACAGAAAAGTAATACATACAATTCATGAATTAATATCCCATCGAACATAATGTACAAAAAGCATTAAACTTAACGTATTACAGCCAACGTCAAGAAATATAACGGCAAGAATCTAAATGTTTCAACACCTCAATCATGGCAGAAGGTTATAGAGAGTTATGGCAGAAAATGCTTGAGTAGAAAAACCCTGTATGTACATGAATATACATAGGAGAGCTTACAGCTGGGGCAAAATTCTAAAGATTTGACAAATTATTCGAATTAAAAATCTCCTTCTAGGATCCAAAATAGCTGCCGAGTTGCTCAGTCATCCCCCTCTGCTGTGTCCTCACTCTCAGAACGAAGATCTTCATTCCCATGCCCCGAATGTCTGTGCGAGGGTTCTCAGTACACCCCGGGGAAGATGCGGTAAGGCACCGCTTCACAATACTGCTCCCACGCAAAGCCGTACTTCATCCTGCACTGACGCTCGTCCCGCACCGCCCGGTGCACCAGCAGGGTGAGCAGGTACATCAGATAAAAATAAGGAATTATATGATTAAAACCTGCAACAGTAGAGAAACAACAGATCAGAAGAGCTAATAAACAGATAAAAACCGACCAGATAAAAGTGTTTCAAACTGCAGAGGAACTGTAAAACTTGCCACATGTTAGGGACCAGGCCAAAGCCATAACGAGGTCTCCAAGGTAATTCGGATGACGGACAAAACCCCAGAGACCAGACGCGATGAGGCTTTTTCCAGTTGCGGTCGGAATCGTTTTCAGATCTGATCAAAGAAGCGACAGGTCCGTCGTTTACATTCGTTGTCATGCCGTGCGAGTTTGGGCAAGAATGTACAAAATAAAGGGAAATACTTACGAGACAAGGCAGGATCGTATGGATTTCTTCTAAAAGCGAATTTCTGCGAGTTGGCTTTCCGGAATATGTAGTAGCCGACCACTGTAAGAATCGCAGAGGAACGTGCGTTAAAACGAAACATCTCTCTTTTTTTTTTTGGTAAAAATTTTCTGCTAACAAAAGGACCTTACGGTTCATTAAGATGATGGGAACGATCCAAAACACACACAGGTCACTGGGGTGATTGGCAAGGTAGTATGACTGACAAGTGAAAGTAAAGGGAACCCAGGCCAGATCTCCAAAAGCCAGCATGAACCCAAAGCCATCGTGCACTATGTCCATCATGGTTAGAAGTTTCTCCTGAAAGACACCAATCAGTCCATGGCTGAGCAGTGAGTAACCGCACCTTCCCCCAACATGAGCTCCCTTATTTGGCCAATTCCCAGGGAAAGTCATCTCTCCGCACCACTCCCTGCGACCGCCACCAACCAGGAGGGTGAAGTCGAACACGCATGCTTTCTCAGACATGTGTAGTCAATACCGCGTCTGTCTGAGCACTATCCACCCTGTTCTGCATACACGGGCTCACCGACGCCACATAGCCGTATGGTCCGTACCTCACAGTTCTGCTCTCTCGAGCTCCTGGTCACTGATGACCTGTTGCACCATTTGGGAGCCTACACCCTTGCTTGTTTAGACCTTGCCCACTCTGAAGATCTGACAAATGCGTTTTATGGGGTGGCTGCGTGTGGAGGTAAGACACTGAAATGCATTGCTCTACGTCATGCACCGTTTCTCATATTTTTTGGGGGTGTAAAAAGCTGAGTAGTGACATAATGACGAACTGGATCAGATTAACTGTACCTCGTGCCAAAGGCCATCAACAACCCAAAGCAGCTGGAAGGCGTTCACAAGCAGCATGGCTGAGGACGGCATGTCAAGATGCTGAAGGTTCATCTCAGCATGTAACATAGCGCAGTTAAATACAAGCTAATAAAATACAAATAAATATAATTATTATACATCATATAAAAAGGTACAAGGTATAATAATAATAATAATAATAATAACAACAACACAAGGATCTAGTGTTTTTCCATTCAGATACGCCTCATAAGGCTTACTTTAAATATTTAAAAATAAAAAATATATATATTAGAAAGCGTAATTAGGTTAAACTTTTTAATCCTACCCAACCAATAAGTCCTGGGCGCATTTCACAGAAGAATTTGATATCAAAGTTTTTGATTCGTGGATTCAGCTCACGTCCCATGAAGAAGTCGTACATCACATAACCTGAACAGGAAGACGTTAAGATGTAAATAAACAAATAAATACATGTTTAAATTGTGTACTAATCCATTTAAGAGCTTTATATACTTCACAGAACACAATTACCAGAACTGCCAGCTGGAGCACGGTCATCTTCAGAGGCCCAACGGGAACGGACAAAGAGGTAGACGCTGAGGAGGATGGAGATGAGCAGGGCCGAGGTGTAGAACTGGAGGAAATGAGCGTGGATGTAGCTGAGATCCAGCCCATTATACACGCCAGCGCCTACTGCTATAGCACTGATGAGCAGCGCATAAAACCCTAACAGAGCACAGGACCACAGAGTGTGTTCAAAATACGATCCCACACCTGTAAATCTGAAGGTGAAGCACTAAAACAAACAGATTTATAAAAAAAAAAAAAACATGAATCGTACCATTAATCCTGTATTTCAATGTTTTTCCATTCTTCAGAGGCATTCCATTAACAACCTTAGGGAG
This sequence comes from Ameiurus melas, assembly GCA_012411365.1. Taxonomy (NCBI): domain Eukaryota; kingdom Metazoa; phylum Chordata; class Actinopteri; order Siluriformes; family Ictaluridae; genus Ameiurus; species Ameiurus melas. Next base: position 21,936,346 of record CM022763.1, on the reverse strand, counting down.
AGAGAAAAAGTAGTATGACCCATACGTGACCCTTAGTAAGAGAAAGAAAAATAAATAAATAAAAGAGAGAGAAAGAGTAGGAGAGGGAGAGAAAGAGAGAGAGAGAGAAATTTACTAGCCTCTTAACATGTCACTTAAAATCGTGAACTTACCACCAGGAGATAAAATAAATTCGAGACAAAACATCCTGTTAGCTCATCTCACAGGACTTAAATCCTAACTATCCCCCCTGAACTAGAACATTGGTGTGTGTAGGGGGAGGGGGGTTGGGACGGGTTGGGACGGGTGTGTGTCGTGCTGTTGGTCACGGGACTGGGACAACCCACGTCGGACCGCTCTTGTGATGGAGTGGGAATACCTTGCCGACAGGGAGCAGCGAGAGGACAGCCTGGAAGAGCAGCCAAAGGAGCACGATGCCAAAAACCTGCCAGTCCCAGAGAGAGTGAAGTGGGGGGAGCATGTGAGGAAAGCTGAGGAGACTAGAATCCTTCTGGCCACAGAGAATAAGCAGTGCCAGAACCACCGCAGGAAGCAGCAACAGCAAACACAACACACCTGAAGCACAACAGAACAGAGTCAACCAGAACCTAGAAATAACTCCACGCCAAACAAGCAGAACCCCCAGGTACCTACAGACAGGTCAGTAATTCATAAGAATGAATAAGTGGAAGAGTAAACATGGTTCAGACTGGTGGAAAACATGAGGCCTTCAACAAGTGTGCTTCGAAACATAGACCCGGTCAAGAGTTCATCTGATGATATCCAATTATATTTTACTATAAATTATATTTACCGATCCTTCCTCCAAACTCCAGGTCGGTAGTCTTGCTGGTCCTCTGTGGTGTCTCCAGTGACACAAGTGGCTTGGTGTTCTTCTGCTCGAACGGCTGCTCTTCCCCCTGGTCCTTCCTGCGGCGAAGATTGTAGCGCCCACTTACCTGGTTCTCAGGTTCCTCCTTCACCTTCAGTAGGGGAAAATGAGGAAAACCCCCACACACCTGGGTGATTGGGAAGTTCACAACATTCAAAACCACATCCAGGGCTACAGAGAACTAACGAGCTGGAGACACACCAGAAAAAGCGAACCATGTTTAATTGTGCTACATTCTAATTTGTAAAACCTAAGGCGTGTATTCCGTGCTTATTTTTGTTGGAAACATGTCGTATGGAGACGACCCCTCCCCTCGCGCACACACACACACACACACACACACACACACACACACACATACAGTAAAGTAGTCCGAGCTGTTTAAAGATCGTCTCGATCCATGTACACAAACACCATAACACTACAGAGCGAACATTAAACCGTGTTGGGTAACAAACGTGTGTGTGTGTGTGTGTGTGTGAGAGAGAGAGAGTCTGTAACACAACCGTGAGCCAGACGTTTTCCAGCAGTCAGAGTAGACATCCCGGTCTCTACCAGCGTTTCTGTAAACAATGTGTGTTTTATTCACAGGGAAACAAACATGCTGAATCCTCACCTCAGCAGCTTTGTTAGCGGCGTCATTCTCCTCTTTCTTTTCATGCTCATTGTTGCTGTTGTTCTCGAACGGCGCGGTCTAACCCGGTCAGGACACATGAGGAACACGTGTTAGGGAAAACATGCATTTTTTTTACGTAAAAACCCGAAGAAACAAAACGTTTTATTGATGAAATGGTACAACGGCACATGCGCTCACACACACAACCGGAACTCTTTTACATAAGACTCATTTTGTGTGATGTAATCCACGGTGAATTGTCCCACCTTGCGCTCGGTGATCCCAGAACCGGCTCCGGATCCACGCCGGGCCTGACCAAAATAAAGCGGTTAATAAAAGATGAACGGATCGTCCACGCTGGATTAAACAGAAACCTTTTGTACACGGTTCGAACTTCTTACCACAGGCGTGAGGCGCACCTCCAGCGTGTCTTTAAGTTTGTCTCGGCGCGTCTCGGTGGTGTGGGATGAAGAGCGGCGAGACGTTCTTGCCGGCGAGCGCGAGCGACTTCGGCGAGTACGTGCCGGAGAGCGGGAGCGAGAGCGGGACCGAGAGCGGCCAAGACCCTGCTTGAATCCAGTCACGCTCTGCAAACACAGCATGAGAGTTCACAAGCAGTCAAACCCTGGTGCTCATTTCATTAAGAAATAAATAAATAAATAAATAAATGAAGATATCTGCGTCCTTCACCTTGATGTCTGCTTCCTTCAGCTCCAGTTCGGTGCCATCTTTGTAGATGACAGTGTAGAGCTGAGTCTTGGCGGAGTGCCTCAGCACCTTGACCTCGTAGTAGAGGTTACTGCCGGGCCAGCGGCCCATCACGGTATCTCCAGCCTGAAACCGCATGACTGGCATCTCGACCTACAGCACAGTTCATTACAAGACACGAGAGCACCACGGGTCTTAGTACTTGTCTGTGTGGTTCCGGAACCTCAACATGAAGAGAAAGTACAGCGAACGACAGCATGTGGTGTTGATAATGAAGCTGCGGTGACAGCAGTGCTGAACAGGCCTGGACCCGCCCGCCTCCATTACCCAGAACTAATACCCTGTGTAAATAAAGGGGACGCGAGCACCACGGGCCCGTTATAGCACTTCCCTCCACATCACGCAGTGCTGTATCTCAAAATATAACCCATACACAACACGCCCCAAATCACCACCTGGGACACAATCAACCCATTACACTTCTCTCATTCCATGTTCCACCACCTTCATGACATCTCACACCCCCCGAAAACACCAACCTACTCAAACATCTCATCTCAGCTCATCTGATCTCCTCACCTCCTCTCTTCTCCTCCTCTCATCTGATCTCCTCACCTCCTCTCCTTTCCTCCTCTCATCACCTCCTCCTCATCTCATCTCCTCTCATCTGATCTCCTCACCTCCTCCTCATCTCATCGGATCGCCTCTCCTCACCTCCTCTCCTTTCCTCCTCTCATCTGATCTCCTCACCTCCTCTCATCACCTCCTCCTCCTCATCTCATCTCCTCTCATCTGATCGCCTCTCCTCACCTCCTCTCCTTTCCTCCTCTCATCTCCCAGAGACGGTGAAGAGAAGTGAGGCAGGTCTTCATGTGTTACACAGAGCTCATGATTTTATAAACATCTCACAATGAAAAAGTTCAACATCACATTTAATAATAAATGCAAAACAGATTGGAACTGTAAAGACATTCATACTGAGGATCACACACACACACACACACACACAGTGCCAGACCCTGCAGATAAACTTCTGCTCCTTTAACAAATCTGTTCGAAGAGAAAACATCATCTGCTCAAACACAGACAGATAACCGTGTTTAACATCAGCTCACATCACCGTGATTACACACGGCCGAAAGAGAGAGAGACATGGAGAGAGAGATGGAGCGAGAGAGAGAGAGAGAGAGAGAGAGAGAGAGAGTTAGCTTAGCACCGGAGCTAGTTAACTGTCACGAGCCGGTTAGTAAACTTTCCGGAGTGACCGGGCGGAGCGCGCGCGCGGTTTCCCTCCGGTATTACTAACCCGGTTAAACAGGTAACGGACTCTGCGCATGCAGGAGAAACACTACCGCGGGCGCGTGCTCTAAATGTGAATAATAATTAGAGATGTGTAACAGTTATTTCCTCCGCGCGCCTCTGGGAAACATAACGGGACTGCGCGCGCGCCGCTTCAGCAGCTCCAGCAGCTCCCTCCCCGAGACTGTTCGACTTTACACAGTAACATTATCCCTACAGCGATAAACACCCCGCTCCTACCTGTTTCTGCAGGAACTTCACACCGGAGCACGTGCAGCGGGAACTTTCCCTTCCACTTCACAACACAATCAATAAATGAATATTTAACAGAGAAATACGTGCTCGGCGCGTTCCCCCTCTCGGACTCCGCCTACCACCGCCGATGAAGGCGCGAAGCTCAATGATTGGCTGCCAGAACTCTGTTTCAAAACGGACCTGTTTTCTGATTGGATGATGCGTGATATTTTTAAAGCGTTGCAAGCCGTGACGTCCAATCAGCGTTGGACTTTTCCCCCGTTGTTCTGTTTACAAAATGGAGGTCACGCTCATATCGAGTTTTTAAAACATGACTACGAGGCGTTACAGGACGAGACCTGTCTCTCTCTCCGCCTGTCTGTCTGTCTGTCTGTCTGACGTCATTTACCAAACCTTCAGCTTTTTAAATGTATTTTACAAGCAGCCACGCGTGGTTTTTAAAACATATATATTTAAATAATATTTTTATTTTATTATTTAAAAAAAAGTTTGCTTAGCCTGACTGGAGTGAAATGTAACTGTATAAAGGCAAAAGGACAAGACTAGGCTTTGATAAACGATTTTGTCATTCACATGCACTATAATTAGAATATATTTCAATGTAATTATAATACCAAGCTATTTCATGGTGATGTGATTCGAATAGACGTCAGATTTAGTGTCAGTTCACGTTAACACCATCTGAGTTAGGCCATATGCAACTGCAAACTTCCTCTCAGAATAGTTTCCCCTTTGCTAATCCTTTAACCTCAAGTGAACTTCACCACAACATATTTCATTTAGCCCAGACCATATCCATACCAAAGTCCTTATAATACCCCCTGCCCCCATGCAGCTCCATTCAAAATAGCACTGGATCATGTTGCACTTTCTGCCTGATTGGTGCTGATGGAAATAAGTTCAGGAGGATGTTGGTTTCAGTCTAGCTGTGAGCTCTGCAAATGCTCTGCAGTTAAATCCCTCCTCTTTCCTGTTTACTGCCATCGAACCATGGCCACAAGAACAGCAGCAAATGAGCTGTGAAGTCAGGGTGATGTCATGCAACAGCAGATTTATACGAAGAGCTTCAATGTCGTTCGCTCTTCAATGTCGTTCGTAGACATGTTTGAGCCTGCAGTTATGAGAAATGCTCCCAGGATGTCATCAAACCAGGCAGCTTGGCATTTACAGAGCACGACGGATTCACACACAATTCTTCCAAATGATATTCTCTCAGTTGGTTTCTTTCAACTAATGACGGTCACTCCAAAAAAAAATAATAATAATCACCCCCGGTTATAGTGTCCTGAGACCTGGTGACTGAACACCACACTCATCGAACCACCCATGCCCTGAAGATGGGAGCATGGTCATCCTGGAAGAGAGCACTCCAATCAGGACAGAAATGTATGGTCGCAGGAGAAAGGTGATCAGTGAGAGCTTTGGGACGGATTTGCAGCGACTCTTCATGCCCTTTCTTTCCCCGTTAAGCACTCATCTTATGAGCCACTGAACATTAGTTCAGTAAAGTTAGAAAACTATTTATTAGTCAACTCTGAACCTTAATATCCACTCATCAGCTATGGGTCAGGGTTAAAACCACCTGCTTAACGTTGTGTAGGTCTCCCCTTGTGCCGCCCAATCAGCTCTCAGCAGTCGAGGCATGGATTCCACAAGACCTCTGAAGGTGTGCTGTGGTATCCCATCCTGACAGGTGCCACTGTAACGAAATAATTATTCACTTCACTTGTCAGTAGTTTTAATGTCATGGCCGATGTATTTATGCATACAATGTAGGTATTTCTTACAGTTTGCAAGGTTCTCATTACCCTTTAAGAAGCAGGGCTTTCCATGCTGGCTAAAACTGTTTATTTATTTATTTTACAAGCGTGTCCAATACTTCATTGGATAGGAAAATTCACACAAAACAGCAGATGTATTGCAATATTTTATTTCATTTGCTTAAACAAACAAATCAATGTTAGCATGTAAGAAATGTCTAATTAATATGAGAACAGTATGGTACAAGGTGAATGATAAAATAGAAAAGGAAAAAGAAAAAAGAAAAGAAATGAAACCAATAAAATGCATTTTGTGGACATTCAATTGGAGCTTATCCAACACACACACACACACACACACACACACACACACACACACCTGAAAAGTCAACTTGGTCTCAGCCATGTCTGAAGATGGATGTGTCAGCTTTTTAAGAGAAAACAGTCAACGATTCATCATTATTCAAACGCAGCAAACCGTACATTTTCAGACCTCAAAATGAATCATAATAAACCACCTTTAACACAAACCGTACTGTAACAAAAATGGCATGAATAATAAATGCACATTTTGTTTGAAACAAACTTAAAAATCTCCCTTTTATACTTTACTATAGCAGGATGTAAAACATGAATGAGGTTATGATCAGCCGTATAATTATTACTAGTCATTTTTAAAAAATATTCGACATATTAAATGCGACTTCAGAACAAGGCACAAACCATGAAGATCACAAACAGATTTATCCACGTATGAAATCAATCTCGATTGCAATGTTTCTCGTCCACAGCCTTCCATAAAACAAAAGGCAGCTCAGGACAGTGTGGTGTTCTGGAGATTGTTACCGTTGACCTTTGGTGGGACTGCCACACACAGGGGCGATGACATCATCAGCAGTAGCATTATTTGATCTTACAGGTTATTAAAGTGCAATCAACGCTGTCTCTATACATACTTTCTGATTCCTTGATAGATTATGTTGGATGATCAGGAATGGGGGAGGGGGGGGATTTTTGATCAGGGGTTTTTAAAAGGGACTGTAAGCAAATTGAATAACCATGGAAAAAATGCTACTCTGAGGGGGAATTATCGTACATTTACAAGCTCAACAACAATCATGATCAGTCTCCAGTCATTATAATTTTATGTGAATGAATTTTCCACCACTGATCACACATCGAGCGTTTAGACTTGCAAGAGTGTTGAAATTCAAAACAAAAATCATTCTATGTAATAAAGCCAGACAGAAGCAGAACTTGGGAAAAAAAATAAAAATAAAAAAAATAATAAAAAAAAAACAGGCCAAGGGACTCTTGATGTACCTGCGTGAATTAATTATAGCTCTAAACAGGTTGTCCATGTTTACAGTTTATTAGACAAAAAAAAAAACATGTGCAGTTTAAAACACTCTCTCACTCATTCAGCGACAGGGTAATAGATGGTTCCAGAAAAAAAAAAATGACAAAAATGCACATGGGGAGGAAAACAGAGCGTCAGTGCTACACTTATTGCTTATAAATTGAAAACAATAAACGATTTCTGTTTCGTGGCAGCAAGATTTCCCATAGCATTCAGAACAAGACATGCACTAAAATCGAAAGAAATGAGAGAAGAGCCTGCAGTGGACCAAGGAATTGTTTTGTTTTTTTTAAAGAAAGAAAAAGAAAAAAAAAAAAAAAGAGGCTAGTTGTTATTAGCACTATCTACAGATGCGGTCTTGTTGATATTGGCATTCACCCATCATTTTGACTGAGACGATTTGGTAAAAAGCTACAATGAATTACAGTAGAGAGGCATCATCTCACCCGATCACTCCAAGTAATTTCCCCAAAATACAAAACAACGGTAATTAATATCGTACAGTGGTTCATGAGATAGACTTTTGAGCATTCATTTCTGAATGTACCTGGGTAATTACCAAAACTGATACTGATTATCCTCAGATTGCATGACTAAGCTACTTCATATGGCCATGGAATACATTAGAACAGACATAATTAAACGAGTTGAAGAATATCTATTTTGTCGTTAAAGTACATACTCGGATTATAATGATATCAGGAAGACGAGCTTTACAAAGTCCTGCAGTAAGAAACTACAACCCGGTCCTTCAGCTGCTTGTCTGGCCTGACTCTAAAGGTCTTGTGAAGCAAGCCAAGCTAAGCTAAGCGCTACTTCCCGCTAATCTGACCAAACAGGACTGATCTTTGCTGAGCAAATGTGCCATATAATGAATGTCACCTGCTGGAAAGTACAGTCACTCTTCAATGATTAATACAGTATACAGTTCAGTAACAGGTTGTGTTTTTCCTCCTTGAAAACGATTGCTCATCTTTCTATGATAGAGTAATCTTTTGCATATTGACAGTCACTTCTTTATAAAGGCTGCGTCCCAATCGCTAGTTGGAACATTGAGGGAAATTCCACAGCCTGAAATCACACCTATGGCATCTCTTCTTGGTACTTGTAGCCCTAAAATGGCATCGCCATCAAATGCTTCTTCGGAATTAGCACGGTTATTGTTATCACCACAAGTTTCAAATGCTTTTGTAAAATGTCCATTACCACTGCATTTTTAGAAAGTGTCAGAACTGAAGCTGGCCTTGAGTGATGGACCATGGTTGGGAAATAGTTAGGGAGTCATGGTCTCCTATGCAGAGCTGGACTTGCCCAACTCCTCCCTGATCGCTGGAACACAGAAAAACAAGAATAAAATGATGATGATGATGATGAAGATTATTATAACACAAGCTAAACGAATATTTCTGCATCTGTAAATTTCAGGCTGAACTGACATTCAACTTTCAGAACTACACGTAATAACGGATCATTTATTGCTCTTCAATAGAATCCACTACATACAAGCAACATGCCAATATAAGATGGCCATCTCGGATGTCTGAAATCAACCTTTTTCTCGTCACAATTTGGCATCATTCTGCCCGATTTTAGGAATTGTAGCAGAAAGCTGCCTCATAGTCTCATAGTTCAAGTGCAAAACTGCTGACCGCATGAATATGCATACATACACATTTATACACTGATCAGCCATAATATTAAAACCTAATATTGTGTAGGTTCTAGTCTTCTTGTGCCTCCAAAACAGCTCTGAGCTGTCAAGGCATGGACTCCAGAAGACCTCTGAAGGTGTGCAGCGGTGTCTGGCACCAAGAAGTTAGCAGCAGATCCTTTAAGTATTTTAAATTGTGAGGTGGGGCCTCCATGGATCGGACTTGGTTGTACAGAACGTCCCACAAAAGCTCGATCGGATTGAGATCTTGGGAATTTGGAGGCAGAGTCAACTCTGTGATGCTCCTCAATCTGTTCCTGAACAATGTTTGCATTGTGTCAGGGAGCATTATCCTGCTGAAAGAGGGCACTGATATTAGAGAACACCGTTACCATGAAGAGGTGTACTCGGTCTGTGACAGTGTTTAGGGAGGTGGTATGTGTCAAAGTAACATCCACTTGAATATCAGGACCCAAGGTCCAGCAGAACATTGTCCAGAGCATCACACTGCCTCCGCCGGCTTGCTTTCTTTCCATAGTGCATCCTGGTGCCATCTCTTCCCCAGGTAAGCGACACACACACACACGTCTGCATGGTGTAAAAGAAAACCTGATTCATCAGAGCACGCCGCCTTCTTCCATTGCTCCATGGTCACGTGGCCATTGTAGGAGATTTTTTGGTGGTGTACAGGGGGTCAGAATGAGCACTCTGTCCGGTCTGCAGCTTCGCAGATCCATACGCAGCAAGCTGTGATGCTCTGTGTGTTCTGACCCCTTTCTATCAGAACCAGCATGAACTTTCTAGGCAGTTTGTGCTACAGTAGATCTTCTGTGGGATCGGACCAGACGGGTTAGCCTTCTCTTCTCACGCGTGTCAATGAGTCTTGGGAGTCCATGACCCTGTCTCCAGATCACTGGTTCTCCTTCCTTGGAGCACTTTTGGTAGGTACTAACCCCTGCATACCGGGAAACCCCACAACACCTGCTGTTTTGGAGAAGCTCTAACCCAGACGTCTAGATAATCACAATCTGGGCCATGTCAAAATCGCTCAGGTCCTTACACTTGCTCATTTTTCCTGCTTTCAACACATCAATTTCAAGAACTGATTGTTCACCTGCTGCATAATAAATATATCCCACCTACTGACAGCTGCCATTGTAACGAGATGATCAAGGTTATTCACTTCACCTGTCCGTGGTTTTAATATTATGGCTGATCAGGTTACACACGCACAAAGAAAATATTACCATCAATAAGTTCTTCTTTCAGTTTTGACAGTTCCTTCCTCATCTCATCCAGAATGTCCTGAAATATTAAAACACATTTTTATTGCCAGGGTCTTTTTGATATTTCCAGCTGAACACCGTTATTCTACTTAAAACCTTAAATACAAGTCCTGTAACTTTAAAAAAATCCACACAATAATCCTAACATTTGGTTCTAGATTAATGACCTGTTTCAATCTATCATAGTCCAGAGTTTCTGTTGGCACTCCATTGGCACTTAGGGATCCAGTAGGAGTGGGCGTAGACCTTGGCCTGAGAAACAAATAAACAGGATGTCGGTGAATGACAGCCACAGAAATAGAAATAAATTAGTAGCGGAGTAACAGCAGTGTGTTAACAGTGGCAAGTGTCTAAACATATTTCCACAACGTTATCAGCTGGAACTTTGAGAAATTATGCTGAAATTCCAACAATGTGCTGGGGTTGAGATTTCAGGCATGGCATGCAGGTAACATGCATTTAATACAAACACAATAAAACACGTGTTCATCATATACACTGTCGTATGACGTTTGTATATTTTAAATTATACTGTATATATTATATAGGTAAAAATATCAGGAAATATTAGGATGTAGTACTTTGAGTATTTCTTTCTTTTCTGGGTTCTTTCCTGATTAATTGTGTCTTTTTGTTCTGTAGTGTGGCGTTCTGAAAGTCAGAGGACGCCGAGGCAGTGTAATTTCAGTGTTTACGGTTCCGAGCTACAAATCGTATCGGGGGTTCCGGCACTAAATGGCAATTGGCATGTACGTTAAATTGGTACGAACCGCACGTGACTCGCATCAAAGAATCTCCCGAAGCTGTGGTTTTAAATCATCCGCGCTTCAAATCTGACGAAGAGTTTCGTATTTCAACCACGTCTGTGAACGGAAAGGCGAGTGGGAACTGATCGTCCCATCACGTTAACGTTACAGTTCACATAGTGGCTGCTCTATCGGTTACATACCTCCATACATACCAGTTCAGGATAAAAATCAACATGAATTAGTTTAAAAGCACAAAAAGCACCCCAAGCTGTACTGCTCCTAGAACAGTGTAAGCATGCACACACACCCCAACAGCAGCCTTATCACACCCTGACACACACAATGCCAACAAGGTAATCACCAGAGAGTACAGACAACGTGGCATGATATCTGATCATCTAACAGGAAGATAAATGAATCCAGGGATCAGTGCAGGGCTGAATTCCCCTTCACTTACTTCCATGATCCCTTTTTAAAATTTAAACTGCATTAGGTGTTCTCACGCAAGATACAATCGGATAAATTTGTTTGGAGGTTTAAAAATGGCTCTCTCCTGTGAGACGGACATTAAGAATTCTTGAAAGAAAAAGGAAACGCCCATACACGCGAGTGTTGAGGGCATGTGGCCTTATCTTGGAAGCCGGCTGCGAGAGTTGGCATAGACTCCCTGTAGACAGCCTTTTTTTTAATCATTTGCAGCATTTGACACTACAGCACCGCAGCACATTTATCTGCCCGGTGACGCTCTGTACAGGAATTCCCTCCAGGATTCTTCCGCCCCAAAATAGTCCAACTGAAATTCTACAAATAAATGAAGGCTTTATTTAACACTAATGTAACTTACATACTCCTCGTTTTAGGAGTGTATCACTAAGCTATGCTGCAAGTGTGCGGGGAGAATACATCCCGCCGGTATAGTGTGTGTGTGCGTGTGTGTATGGTGATTACGTTGTTGGAGGAACTAGCAGGTTTGTCCACCTGAAAGTAAAGTAAGACACACGCAGAACCATCCCTCAACCTTTAGAGAACACTTTGCAGTACAAAAAAAAAAATTAAAAGAGCTCCCCGAAATCACCAGGCTCTTATACCTGTTTAAGGAATCGCAGTACTTTTCAGTACTCATCTGATTTCTCCATGGTGCATCCCGTCTGCGAGAGTAAAGACACTACAGCTGGTCAAAATACTGGAACTGAGAAACCGTGTATAGAGCTTCAGTTCGTGGAGATGAATCCAAACACCAGAGTTTTAAACTCTTACAGCAATTTGACATTTCCAATTACACACAAACACTTCAATAAAAAAATCCAAAAAAATTTTTTTTTTTTAAAAACAAATATATGCAAATCACTTACTAGAGCATCCAGTTAGAAAACAACAGCATTAAGAAACGATAGAAACGTAAACCAGTCAACAGGAAGACCCGGCTATTATTCTAAAGGAATTTAATCACTGATCGTGCAACTGCTACTGATCATGAAGCTATACATTCTCTACTAAATAAATTTAGTCTCATACCGACACAACACTACAGGGTCTCATACGGACCCAACATTACAGGGTCTCATACGGACCCCAACACTACAGGGTCTCATACGGACCCAACATTACAGGGTCTCATACCGACCCCAACGCTACAGGGTCTCATACGGACCCAACATTACAGGGTCTCATACGGACCCCAACACTACAGGGTCTCATACGGACCCAACATTACAGGGTCTCATATCGACCCCAACACTACAGGGTCTCATACGGACCCAACATTACAGGGTCTCATACGGACACCAACACTACAGGGTCTCATACGGACCCAACATTACAGGGTCTCATACCGACCCCAACGCTACAGGGTCTCATACTGACCCAATGCTACAGGGTCTCATACCGACTCCAACACTACAGGGTCTCATACCGACCCAATGCTACAGGGTCTCATACTGACCCAATGCTACAGGGTCTCATACGGACCCCAACACTACAGGGTCTCATACGGACCCAACATTACAGGGTCTCATATCGACCCCAACACTACAGGGTCTCATACGGACCCAACATTACAGGGTCTCATACGGACACCAACACTACAGGGTCTCATACGGACCCAACATTACAGGGTCTCATACCGACCCCAACGCTACAGGGTCTCATACCGACCCAATGCTACAGGGTCTCATACCGACTCCAACACTACAGGGTCTCATACCGACCCAATGCTACAGGGTCTCATACCGACCCAACATTACAGGGTCTCATACCGACCCCAACGCTACAGGGTCTCATACCGACCCAATGCTACAGGGTCTCATACCGACCCAATGCTACAGGGTCTCATACCGACCCCAACACTACAGGGTCTCATACCGACCCAATGCTACAGGGTCTCATACCGACCCCAACACTACAGGGTCTCATACCGACGCAACGCTACAGGGTCTCATACTGACCTAACGCTACAGGGTCTCATACTGACCTAACGCTACAGGGTCTCATACAGTCTCATACCAACCCCAAAGCTACAGGGTCTCATACTGACCCAACGCTACAGGGTCTCATATGGTCTCATACTGACCCCAACGCTACAGGGTCTCATACCGACCCCGACGCTACAGGGTCTCATACTGTCTCATACCGACCCCGACGCTACAGGGTCTCATACTGTCTCATACCGACCCCGACGCTACAAGGTCTCATACCGACCCCGACGCTACAGGGTCTCATACCGACCCCGACGCTACAGGGTCTCATACCGACCCCAACGCTACAGGGTCTCATACCGACCCCAACGCTACAGGGTCTCATACCGACCCCAACGCTACAGGGTCTCATACTGTCTCATACCGACCCCAACGCTACAGGGTCTCATACCGACCCAACGCTACAGAAATGACCTTTCTAGTTTAATGGTATCACGTACATCTGCATAGACGGACAGGCACCTTTATAAGAAGCAACGCCATTTTAGTACAGCTTAAAATCTCCTGATGAAGCACGTCCAACCCAAGCCCATGTTCTGCCATGCGGACTTGTGGAAGCGCAGGGCAAAGCAGATGCAGTGTTTCACGTGAGGCGGAACACACCTGTGATGGTTTCTAATCTCACAGTCTATAGTAACGTTTGGAAATGTACGTGAAAATCGCGTAGAGAGGTCGTGTTTCGTGCTGCTTCATACCTTCCAATGACAGGGGATTTGCTACCGTTGATCGTGTTTGTCCTTTCCCATGGCTTTCTGGGCATGTCTGCATGGGAAAGGGAAAAATGAGAAAGAAAAAAAAATTACACACACGCACGCAAACCTTCTGGGAACCGAATTCACGCTGTTGTTCTTACCTGGTGTGCTACAGGCCGACAGTTTTGGAGTAATAGTTGCTTCGATTTCTTCCTGTGGGATAAAGCAGGCGGAGCTCTTAGTTTGAAGGATATAGAGGGCAATAGCATTCAATACAGTCAAAGTCACTGATGACTGCCTTGTGGGCAGGTTCGTATCAGATCGCAGGAAAATCCTTGAACTAGGAAACAATCTGCAGCGTTGTGGACTCACCGCTTTCGGCTCAGGCTCTGGTGATGATCCTTTCTCAGTGATTCTTCTTCTGTATTAGAAGTGAATAAACAAAAACAACCAGAAATCTTCTGTCATATTGTATTTTATACAAGTTGAAGGCCACTTGAAGGAAAAGCCCACCCTTCAGTAAACACATGAAATATGTTCACATGAAAATATTTGTGTATGAGGAGTTAGCGGTTGCGTACCACTCCGACGCCAGACAGTGCATTTAAATTCAAATATACGTGATAATGATCGGGTTTTGCTCTTAGCTCCTAAAAACAAAAACAGCAAGAACTTCTTTCTCACCATTTTCCAGTGTTGTCCAATGTCAAATTTTAGTCGAAGTATGGAACACGGCAGAAGCTGGGCTCAAAGTTCCAAAATGCAACGTAGCTATATGACATTCGGCTAGATAATAAATATATAAACGTATACTGGAAAGAAATATTGATAATGCTAGTTTTTTTCAGGGTGGATTTTTCCTTTAAATATCTGATATCATCTGAAAGTTCAGGTGACTAGATCATACTCATCATGGATACAGCCACATGAAAGAGCAGTAAAGAGTTTTCCCTCGCTCTATTATTCAGTGAAGGAGAAAGATGAATGTAACCCACTGCACTTGTAGCGCTGACGCATTTACTTTGTCCACGCTTAAACTGTCACTATGGAATGGAGAGTGTTGGTACCTCCTGGCCAGTAGGGCACTCATCTCCTCCATGAGTCCTCCTCCCCCTCCTCCTCCTCCTCCTCCTCCTCCAGGCAGAGGACCGTTTCCTCGGGCAGCCTCGGGCTTGGCAGCACCGGGAGCCACCACACCTCCAATAGCCGCACTAGAGGGCTCTTCATTCTGCAACAGCAGTGTGTGTGTGTGAGTGTAATGAACTCTTACATCGGACTCATCTGATCGTTCAGAGCACAGTGAATGAAAGAGTGCTTGGTTGAGGAGAAAGTACTAGGTTTTAGATGATTTGCAGTATGTTAACTTATATATCCGAGGTGCTTTCGCAGTGCCGTGATGCATAGGGTTAGCGTACAGAAGGGTAATATTGATCATCTAAAACGACTTCTATTCCCAGAGTTAGTGCTATTGTACACTCAAGATTTTCATATACATTACCCTCGACACTTTCCGTAACTTGGCGCCTGCGAGGGCAGCTGCCAGGCCGGACAAGGCCTTGTTGTCATCGCCAGAGGGGGAGGGAGTAAAAAGACCAGACGGTAGAGGTGGAGCCGGAGGCGGAGGAGGAGCAGGAGGCGGGGCCTGACCAGATGGAGGTGGAGGTGGTCCAGGCGGAGGAGGCGGACCTGTGGGAGTAAGTGTGGTGGGGAGAGGGGGAGGTGGAGGTGGACCAGGAAGGGGAGGGGCTCCAGCAGAAGTTGGGGTCACAGTGGAACTGGGTGGGAGAGGGGGTGGAGGAGGCAGGGTGGGGACAGCCTGCACTGAATCTGTGGAGGAAAAAAAAAGAAAAAAAGAAAGTGCCATCAGATCAGAGATGGTTGATTTATATAGCTACTTCATTTCCACACAGACAGCTCTTCTAAAAATTCTCTGTGTTGTGGTTCTATCCCTGGTCCTGAAGTACCCCTGCCCCATGATTAGGTTTCTCTCTGCTCTAATCCACCTTATCCTACAACTCAGCTAATTAACCCGTCTTGTTATCTCTGACGCACATATGATCGGGGGACCTGGTTGGCTATAAACGGTCATTCAAAATGAAGCAAACAAATAATGGTCTTGTGCGAGAAAACCGAACATGTAGTTTATGAACAAAAACCAAAAGACAGCGATGAGCAATGAAAAATGATTCAGTACATCGAACAGACGGTACTACTCCAAACAACACACATGACATAGGATTTCGTGATGAAATTTAAACACAGTGAACACCTTCTAAAAAATCTAATGAATAATAATTAATACTGTAATAAAAAAGTAACCTATTGAAGCATTGCAAACAGAACTTTCTATAAAAAATATAGAATACATATACATAAACACGGGTGACAGGAATATCATTTCAGATGAGGACAATGTCTCCATGAACACACATGATTGATGATGCTGGATATCTCAAACACAAACTATGAGGAATATCAAAGGCAAGTAGTGAAGCAAGTTTTAGTGGTGCCCAATTCTTTTGTTTTTAAGTTTACTGTGTCAGACATTGATGACAGCTAGACATACACCACATATATATCTACATGGTGGCTTGTTGGGGGACGGTGACGGGGGGGTTCTAGAGAGACCTCATCAACGCGATCCATAATAACCACACTGAATAAAGCAACTAAACAAAACAAAACAACAATAAGTTACAGATGGCTTCTGAGACTATTCAAAAAATGTTAGCGACTAACAACAATTATGAGAGAAAAGAAAAAAGTCATGCCATGTTAATCCACGCAAACGGACATCCAGCAAATAGATGACTGAGAGCATCAGGCTGACCTGATGCTCTCCTCACGGATGGAGAGGAAGGTGAGAAATCAAGCTACCCAAACGCTTAAGATAACAATTCATCCAGGAAAAGCACCAAATAACAGTCGCAATGGCTTAAGGCACTTAAGCACTGGTACTCCTTGGAACCCCCTTCTTGGTTTAGTGGGTTAGTGGAGGCAGAGAGACAGACAGAAGAGGCCTTACCCAGCTCTGGAGCAGAGGAGTCTCCCAGCACCGAGTTTACAGAGCAATCAGCATTGGCAGGGCAGGCTGCAGAAGGAGAGGGGATAACAGGAGGCTGGGTGGATGGACAGGACACATAGGGAGTCATAGGGGTGGTGAACTGGGGCAAGGAATGAGGAAGCAGGGGTGGAGTCGGGGGTGGGGGAAGGGGCTGGCCCAAGACTGTGGAAGAGTCGTGGTATTGAGTGGTGACTGGAGGCCCATTGGGTGCTGTGGGTGAGGAGGAAAAAAGAGGACTAGAGGCTGGAACGGCAATGACAGGCCGAGGGCCGGTGGCTTTGCCAGGGGGGCTGCTGATCATGACTGGAGGCGATGGCGGTAAGGGCGTGAAATTGGTGGACTGGCAGAACACAGTTTTGGAAGCTGGGGCAGGAGGCAGAGCTGAGGGTGTAGGCTGAGCTGGATGCCGCCGGGGGATGGTGGCATAATGAGGTAGGACTGGGTGGAAGGCAGAGCCTTTCGAAGTGGCAAAACGAGAGGCAGAGTGGCGTAGAGGAGGGGTGGGAGGCGGGACTACAGAGGGTGAGGAAGAAGGAGGAGGGTAGTTGGGGGTGGAAGGGGATACGGGTGAAGAAGAGGCAGAGCTCTTGTTGCAGTCTGGAGGTGGAGGGGTGTGGAGGGTACTCTCAAAGGCTGAACACACCAGGAAGGGAAGCCGTGCAGTGAGAAACAGGACAGAGAAAGGAAAGGAAGAAAAAAAGAAGGAAGAGAGAAAGGGAGCAAATGAAGCAGGAAAACCAGCACAAACCTAAATCTCCATAATTAATTTACTTATTTCTCAGACAAACTAAAATTAGTACAATCTGTTAGATAAAATCATTAATGTCTTTAAAGATGGATCAGTCTAAGCACACATGGCCAGTCAAGTAAGTGAAGGATGTGGTCTCTCATACAGTACTTTCAGGAGCCAGTACCAAAGGGGATCGTTGGTCTAACTCCTAAAAGCACCCCTCATTGTAGATTAGTCGAGCTAATCAATCAATGCACATGAGTTATGTGTCTGTTAACCATTCGCTCCATGCCAACTGCGCACTTATTAAAAACAAACACTTAAAGGAAAGTGTGAATTTGTAGGAAATTCATGTTACTGTTTTGTCCATGATAGGACACTCCCTTGAAAAAACAAAAACAGTCAGTAGAGGTGATTAAAAATAATCCAGTAGATTTCACAAATCTACGCAATTTTCTGAAGAGCAGCACTCTATTTTGAAACCTTTATCTATGCAACAGAGAACATCTGGAACTGGCCATCACAAATTGTTAAATGTTACATGAAATCCACCCTAAAGTCTTAAGCTTAAGTTGGAAGCTCTTCATTTCAAAGAGCATGTTGATTGAGGCACCCCATTCTTCTGCTCCAATGACTCTCCAGTTGCCCCTACATGGTACATTATTTCTTCACGGTGATTTTTTCTGACACGACTGGTTATATCCATAGGGAACATCAGCTTCCATTATGTCTTTTCATCCTCATGCATGGAAAACAAATTTGGAAATAACAGTCAACATGGTCAAGAATTTATAGTCTGTGAATTTTACCAGAACACTAGTTGCAGATATAATTGTTCTATGCACACCAAATAAACACCAGGGGGTAGTGTTGAACATGTGGATATCTTCATATTCAAATTCACAAAGTGACAGTAGTATTTGCTATAAACATTCACACCACAACATTCATTTCATGGAACGTACTCATCGAGTGCCCACTGGGCCACACTGCTGTTTCAGTGTGGACTGGGACGCATCCTTTACTATAATAATGACAGAACTTTGGGCAATGGGCAGCACTCCAATCTACATGATGCACACTTTTGGAAACATTCTCACATGAGCACATACATAGCCCACATGCGAGCAGCTCTAACACTCTGGATAGTTTCCTGGACTTCTATGATACGGTCATCAAGTTGCAAACAGATCCAAGGGGCCAAATTCACAGGTGCAGATAGTCTGGCCAGAGGGGTTCCACAGCTCCCTGTTCATCTGAGACAATAAGTCTGCCCAATGAGGGAGTTTCCACAGCATTCCAACTACTAGAGTGTGAGAGTAACTCTGTGGTTTGATGGCTGAATTGTGTAGAATGGGCCAAATAAGCAAGGGAGATGTGCATACATACATAGGAGGAATGCATACTTTAGGACATAGGACCAGTTGTGGTCTAGTTTGTCTTGTCCCAGAGGGTCATTTGGCCCTTCTAGTAAGAGCCATGTTTGACAAGGAGATGACGTGGTTTTGGCAGAGTAGCCCACCTGTGCCTGGCAGATTTTGCGCCCAGATCTGC
Organism: Ameiurus melas; assembly: GCA_012411365.1. NCBI lineage: Eukaryota > Metazoa > Chordata > Actinopteri > Siluriformes > Ictaluridae > Ameiurus > Ameiurus melas. Next base: position 21,917,277 of record CM022763.1, on the reverse strand, counting down.
TGCACAACCTGGGCATATGTACTACCTCAACAGTGCATCTGTTACCCCATTTTGCTGACCTGGTAGGTAAGATGATCTTGGTCACGCTAGCCATCAGTGTGGCCAATGACAAACTTTCACATAAGAAAGAGCATTTTCAAGATGTATGTACCTTCAGGAACCAAGTCTGTCCTCTTAGATCTATAAAGTTTTTGAACATGCAGAGTAGACCACTTGTACTCTCCACTCTAGGGCTTCTTTGGCCACAGACCCTAAGAACAGCCCAGGCACACAGGGAGGACTTCCCAGGTTCATTTTCCAGCCACACTCTGGAAACTAGAGCAGCTGAGAGCCTTCCAATCTCCCAGGTCATGTTCCCTGCTGTCAGAACCCAGGCTTCACTTAACTCCAGGATCTACAGATTGGTGCAGTCATTCCAATGCCAGGTGGAAAAGTTTTACCAGAACAAAACTTTAGAGAGAATACTTTGAAAACTACGCAGCATAATGCTGATAGAGGGATGCAGGCCTGTTAGTCGCAACCGATATGAGGGGAAAAAGAGGGGCACACACTCCATATACAGTGCCTTGCGAAAGTATTCGACCCCCTTGAACTTTTCAACCTTTTGCCACATTTCAGGCTTCAAACATAAAGATATAAAATTTTAATTTTTTGTGAAGAATCACCAACAAGTGGGACACAATTGTGAAGTGGAACGAAATCAATTGGATTTTTGAAACTTTTTTAACTAATAAAAAAAATTGAAAAAGTTCAAAATTGTTAAAGGCGCTTTACTTTCAGTGCAGCAAACTTACTCCAGAAGGCGCGAGGATCTCCGAATGATCCAATGTTGTCCTAAATGACTGATGGTGATAAATAGAATCCACCTGTGTGTAATCAAGTCTCTGTATAAATGCACCTGCTCTGTGATAGTCTCAGGGTTCTGTTGAAAGGCGAGAGCATCATGAAGACCAAGGAACACACCAGGCAGGTCCGTACATACTGTCGTGGAGAAGTTTAAAGCCGATTGGATACAAAAAGATTTCCCAAGCTTTAAACATCCCAAGGAGCACTGTGCAAGCGATCATTTTGAAATGGAAGGAGTATCAGACCACTGCAAATCTACCAAGACCTGGCCATCCCTCTAAACTTTCAGCTCAGACAAGGAGAAGACTGATCAGAGATGCAGCCAAGAGGCCCATGATCACTCTGGATGAACTGCAGAGAACTACAGCTGAGGTGGGGGAGGTCTGTCCATAGGACAACAATTGTCGGTACACTGCACAAATCTGGCCTTTATGGAAGAGTGGCAAGAAGAAAGTTCATTTTTCAAAGATATCCATAAAAAGTCTCGTCTAAAGTTTGCCACAAGCCACCTGGGAGACACACCAAACATGTGGAAGAAGGTGCTCTGGTCAGATGAAACCAAAATCGAACTTTTTGCCCACAATGCAAAACGATATGTTTGTCGTAAAAGCAACACAGCTTATCACCCTCAACACACCATCCCCACTGTCAAACATGGCGGTGGCAGCATCATGGTTTGGGCCTGCTTTTCTTCAGCAGGGACAGGGAAGATGGGTAAAATTGAGGGGAAGATGGATGCAGCCAAATACAGGACCATTCTGGATGAAAACCTGTTGGAGTCTGCAAAAGACCTGAAACTGGGACAGAGATTTCTCTTCCAACAAGACAATGATCCCAAACATACAGCAAAATCTACAAAGAAAATAAACGTATCCAGATGTTAGAATGGCCAAGTCAAAGTCCAGACCTGAATCCAAGCGAGAATCTGTGGAAACAGCTGAAAACTGCTGTTCACAAACGCTCTCCATCCAACCTCACTGAGCTCGAGCTGTTTTGCAAGGAAGAATGGGCCAGAATTTCAGTCTCTCGATGTGCAAAACTGATAGAGACATACCCCAACGACTTGCAGCTGTAATCGCAGCAAAGGGTGGCTCTACAAAGTATTAACGCAAGGGGGCCGAATAATTTTGCACGCCCCACTTTTCATTTTTTTGTTAGTTAAAAAAGTTTAAAAATGCTCAATGCTCCAACAGAGAATGAAATAGATGCACTCAACTCTGGAGGACAGAAAACCTGCAGCTCCATACTTACAAGCAGCACAGGATGACTCTACATCCCAAAATCTCCATGTGGCCCAGCATGGAAAAGGACATGGTGTGAGGATATTTACCACAAATACTATATGTCAGTCACACTGTGACTTTACGGAATGTTTGGCACGCATGTGGACACATCCCGGTGTTAGACGCCGCTCCTGGCATTTGAAATGTCATCCAAGTTACAATATAAGCTGCAGAGTGGTGGATTGGTGGTTAAGGCTCAGGGTTACTGATCAGAAGGTCAGGGGTTCAAACCGTATTACTGCCAGGGGCCTTGAGCAAGGCGATTAACCCTCTCTGCTCCAGGGGCGCTGTATCATCTCTGACCCTGCGCACTGATCCCAACTTCCTGACATGCTGGGGTTTGCCAAGAAAACAATTTCACTGTGCATATGTACATCTGATCAATAAAGACTCATTATCATAACAAGAGAATAACTAGGTCCGCCTCAAACACCACATACACCAACTCCTTCCACCCCTGCTCCTCTAACAACCCCCACTTCCTCCACCACCATTTTCTAACTTCACCAAGTTCAATAATGTGCACTATACACTGTACAGATCATTCCTGCATATCCTTGATCCACAATTATGAGTTATTCCCTTCATGATGTGACCTCCAACTCTCACTTGGTGAATGCAATTCCAAAAGAAATAAAACTATAAACGCTGGACACAGAAATGTTCACTTCATTGACGAACTCCTTTAATAGGAGTTAAAATGAAACCTACACCATCAGCACTATGTCATTATTACATAATAATTACAGCCTTTTATCATGGTTCGCAACATTGGGATCTTTAAAATTTCACCGAAAAAGATACTCTAGTAGGCACTGCATGTGCCATGCCCCAGAAGGTCACTTCTAATGGGAGTGCTCGTGTCCTTTTACTTGCAATCAGCATATCGTGTCACGGCTTTGAAACCAGACTGAGCTGATGAACCAGTGCTGGGACGCTTTACAGTGTTCGGTTGAACAGAATAAATCCTAACCGTACCGAAAATCTTTGAACTAACTCGTGTACGGCAGAGCGCTCATCCACTTTCGCTGTTCTGAAAGGATTTATTTTAACAGCTTGATTAAAGAGTGTATTCGAAAGCAGGGGCGCTGAAGGGTAAACCCTCGTAATACTCTAAAAAAAAAAAATGCTGCCTTCTTCTTTTCTTTTCAACTGCTTTACTATAATGTTCACCTCCTATTGTCCTGCAAAAATACATCATACCGCATGTCCCATAGAGGCCTGTCCCATCATGTCTGACCGCACCTGTAAATGTTCTTTAAAGGTTATATCTATATTGAGATTGTCTTGGAAAGCATCATGTATACAGTCGAGCGCTAAAAAGCATCACACGTGTAGAACGCAATTCCACAAAGTAAATAAAAAATCCTTACCTTATAAATTGATAATTCTATTCATCAATAATTATTACATGCATTTCTCACACTCAAAAAAAAAGTCTAAATAAGAAGAAAAATTCTGACCAAATGATTATATAAAAGTAGGTTTTTTTTTATATATATATATATATATTCCAGAAATATTCAAAAAATGCCATTAATCATGCAATACCGTCTGATCACGCAGAAATGCAACGTATTTGGAAGACATGAGGTAGAACAGTGTCTACAACCGTATCTGAATTGAACCTGAACATAAATTGAGCGTAGAAATGAAGATTAGTACTGCAGTCCACTGGTTCAGGCGTTTAGCTAGAAATACTGAGCTGGTTCTTCGTAAACGCTCTGCGTGGCTTCTGATTTAGGAAACCTGAATCATTTCCACGATACAGAGGATACGTGACCTGTTCAAGACAATGCGCTACTACTTCTTGTTAAACCTACTGTTACTGACTAATAGTAAAAGAATTTCACTGACACAGCAATTTATTGATTTTTGTGAAAATTCATCACAGAAATGTAAAGCGTTTTATATGAATATCACTCAGCATGTCACATCCCCAGGATGGACTGTACGGAGAAACCTCCCCAGCGGGTTGGGGTTACTGAGCAGCTGCTCTGTATGAGCTGGTGTAAAGAAAAGTGCGGAGATGCTCACCAGCGTTGGAGATGCGTCGTCCTCTGTCCGAGTCCTCTCGTTCGAGCTGCTCCCGATGCTCCCTCTCCTGCCTTTCCCTCTCGGCACGCTCGCGCTCCAGCCGCTCGCATTCGGCGCGTTCGCTCTCCAGCCGCTCCCGCTCCATCCTCTCCAGACGCTCCTGCTCTGCACGCTCCCGTTCAGCACGCTCCCTCTCCATGCGCTCGCGCTCCTGATGCTCGCGCTCCAGCGACTCGCGCTCCAGCCGCTCGCGCTCCAGCCGCTCGCGCTCCTGACGTTCGTGCTCGAGACGCTCACGCTCGAGCTCCTTCTGACGCTGCAGCTCCTGCAGCTGCCTGAAAAAGCAGATGCAGAGAGGATCAGAATAAAACAAAAACACGGTCCACATGCATCAGATGCGCCACACGCTCCGAAAACAAATCGTGGAGGTGATTATGATGTCTGAAGTGTAATCGAGTGGCTCGAGCCCTTTCTAACACTCACACACACCTCGCCGTGGCCCACAGTCTGAGAATGGCGGCGGTACTGGTCCCAGTTTACAACAAAACACTCGAAACAGGAAGCATGTCTAATAGAAACTATTCCCAACATATTAATATTCTGTGACACGTTCCACGATATCGTGATGATAAAATGACAGCGTGTGGACTGATCCACTGAGGTAAAGAAACGCAGCAGTGGATCAGCACGTACACTAGAGAGCAGCACATGCTCATATAAACTCCTGTAGGATGAACGTGTTCCACTTCAGATAATGCCCGCTTTGTCTCGGCCTCCAGATAAAAGATTCTCCAGCGCTCAGAAAGGCTCGAAGCCACATAAGGACATCCTTATGGGCACCATTATTAAGTCAGACTGCATGGGACAGATCTGTCTCAACTAAGCATACTGTAAATAACAAAGCAGCACATTTCACAGCTCTGTGGTGGTGGGGGTTTCCTCCGGGTTCTCCGGTTTCCTCCCTAAGTCCACGCACAGTAGGCTGTCTGGCATGTTTAAAGTGTCCGCAGTGCGTGAACATTTATGTGTATGTGATGGATTGGCACCCCGCTTGTGCCCCATTGCTCCCTGGGATGGGCTTTTATGATGGACATTTAGAGACACGTCACTTGAAACACACCTCAAAAACACATGGGCGCATGATCTCATATCCGTGGGAACGCACACTATGCACTATGTTCACTGTCCTGCCTCCACAAGCAAATGGGACGGGGGGAATACACACCCATCTTTGTCATAGTCTCATGCAGGAGAACAAGCTCAAGATGCCTCAGGCTGTTAGTCAGCAACGCACCTGCTGCAGACCATTACCTCCGTCTCAGTCTCATCACACTTCAAACAAAGCCTGCTATAAAAGGTCTGATCAGAGACATTCCGCAGGTCGCAGGCTCACTTAACGACTGCACTGAAGTGACAACAACAGTGCTTGCAATAACAGAGAGAACCCTCTGAAACGGGATTCCCATTGACCTAGTCGACTGCCCCAGTTCTCCGTAGACACGCCATTGTTTTGGCTGTCCTTGTATCTAGGCTTCCCCGGGACGCCGCTGTGCTTTCTGCACTCCACTGCAAAGCACACGCAGTGTTGAGAAAGCACAAAACACCACACCAACATATCCCAGGAAGTAATTAATGAGGAGAGATTATCCACCGTGTAGACGTCCGCGAAGCTGTACGGTAACCGTGGCAGAGTCGAACATACGTGATCAATGGGGTGTAAAAACGTGCTGGTGACAGGGACAGGAACACCATACTCGAGGGGAAATGGACACTTCCTGCAGCTTTATATGAGGACGTGCGGGTTAAGGTGGGGCCGTGCGTTAATCTGCCACTTTATCGTAGTGCGAAAGAGGCCATTTAAATTCCACTCTACAAACTGAACCAGCTGACCTGTTTTACTGTGACGTGAGAAACACAAGAAATGCACGCTTACAGGGGTGCTTGAAAGTTTGCGAACCCTTCTATATTTATGCACAAATACAGAAGACGGGCCTAAAAGAGTAGATTAAAGAGATCCTAATTAAACAAAGACCAGACAAACACGCTAAGGCAGAAAAGTGGGCATAAAGTACAAGCTTTCAGATCGGATTATTTCCTCATACTGACATCTACTTCAGCATGCTGTCCTGGTGTGAACCGAGAGCTACAGTCTCACGGCATTGTGGGAGTTATGAAAGCTGCAGAACAGGTCAGGTCACATTCATAGTGGCGGGAGAAAAAATAAATAAATAAAACAAGTCATCCCCTACTACTCAGAGCAATTATTTTTTTTAAACGAACTGGCTTCCTGACTGCTGCGACTCAAACAGGAATAATAATAATAATAATAATAATAATAATAATAATAATAATAATAAAAAAAATTTTTTTTTTTCTTTTTTTTTTTTATTTTTTTTTTTTTTTTTCTTTTTTTTTTTTTTTTTTTCTCTTTTTCACACACTTTTTTTTTTTTTTTTTTTCACTACCATTCACACACAACACAAACGTAGCATAGAGCTGCCATGCAAGGCGCTAACTTGCCATCGGGAGCAACTTGGGGTTCAGTGTCTTCCCCAAGGACACTTCAGCATGTGGAGTCACCCGGGCTGGGAATCGAACCGCCAACCCTACGATCAGTGGACAACCCGCTCTACCAAAAATTATTTATAAAAAATTAAAGAGAGAGATGTATTACTACAAAACAAAACACTAAAAAGACTAAAAACACTCCAGGACTGAGAGAGTAAAGATGCACTTCTGATCCACATCAGGTTTATTTAACTGCCGCTGCTAGTTCCTGCTCTCCACTGTCAAAGTGAAAAGCCGCAGTGAAGGCTGTTCTTTCTGAAATCTGATCTAATCTATATCACAGAAACAGACGAGGAAACACTAGTGACACATGCCGAGTCCTGATTTAAGGCCCATTTGGAATGTTCAGCTTTCCTCTTGGCTTTAACTACGCCATGAGGGTTTCTGTCTCAGTGGATGCCTGCCAGCGTGGCCCATATGGAGCCTTCTTGACTTCCCCTTTAACAACAAATTCCTTCCAAAAACTAGATATTCCGTTACTCCCTCTCGCCTGTCAATCACAGGGACCATTGTGGCACTCATAGGTGTCTGTGAGCACTGACATGGAGTGCTTTCCTACATGTGGCTTGATGTGTCTCAGACGAGGCACGCGTTCGCCGCACGCTCCGCCTTCAGTACATGACCCGTGATGCGCTAGTGATTGGGTGGGAACTGACGAAACCCTTGCAGGCATACAGTAGGTGAAGTGTACAGAGATACTTCCAAACTCAGCATTCGCCATCAGTTTCCTGGCCTGTTACAATACACTTGCGGTGTCTGAATGTGCTGAAGAACACGCTGGGGAACCGAGCGTTACCCTACCCACCTGCACTGGAGGCAAACGAAACAGGAAACCTGTACATCAGCAACCGACTAGCTATTTTTACTCTCCCATTAAGCCTCTTCATGTCTTTTTAAACAGACACTATTACAGTATTTCTGGCACAGTGAAAAATCGACTCCCTAGGCCTAGATCAGGAGAGCGAGAGAGGGAGGGGAGGATTTTGGAGAACTGAGAGCAGAGCCAGAGAGAACGAACAGCAAAAACTATTGAAATCCCTACATTTCTGTTCACATAATCCAATGTAAATCACCATCAGGAGCACAGCGGTGACGGGAAAATGCACATAAACGTGTACAGATCATAAAACTGGTGCCCAAATCGTCCCGAATCGAACGGATTCAAAAATACTCGATAAAACACATCTTCCTGTCCCCTGGACGTCCTTTCGCCAGCACAGATGACTCTGGATACACCAGACATCCTTCAGGAATGCAAGAGGTCTGGCTTCACGGTCACAGGAGAAAAGACCCGGGCGTGATGGCGTTTTAGCTCCACAGCTGAGATTTTAGTGTAAAACGCAACGTGTTTAAGGCTGAAAGGGCGGGGGTAATATATTCATTTTACAGGAACAGGTCAAGTCTGTGGAATATTACTCATACACTTACATTCAACAGAATTGGTGTTTAGTAGAGAACAACAAAGGCGTTGTGTGTGTGTGTGTGTGTGTGTGTGTGTGGTGATGTGTTAATGTAACGATGATATCAAGGACCATTTCGGTACAGAGAACGTGGAGTGGTATCGGGGAGGGGGGGGTGCACAACAGAGCTATTGTATTCTCAGAACACTTCAGTAATACCGAGCAAGTCAAGAATACTTGGGCTGCGTTCCAAATTGCATAAACACCACACTGAGTGCTACATCGCGGCGTACGCGCCGTTACTACGAGAGTAATGGTTCTGTAGGTACATCAGCAGTAGAACATGAACGGTCAGACCAGAAACAGCTCTTTCTTCTGCACCACAAGGAGGAACTGGGACTCGGAGTGGCTTGGAGCATGAGTCAGCTCACAGCCTTGATATCTGTGCGGCGGAAAAGTCTCTCTGGCCTCGTCGGAGACCTGGTTCGGTAATAACGTGACCGACACCCAGATGAGGATGGGTTCCTCTCAAGGTTTCTTCCTCTTAAAACATCTTAGGGAGTTTTTCCTTGCCACCATCGCCACTCAGTGGCTTGCTCAGTTGTGATAAATTCACACCTTTAATATCTCTATACCGTGGTGATATTTCTTTAAAGCTGCTTTGAGACAATGTCTATTGTAAAAAGCGCTATACAAATAAAATTGAATTGAATCAATAAATAAATCTGCATCATGGACAGTTTTGTTTTGTGGAATAAACCAATACCCGATGGCATTTAAATGTCCCACAATCACATCTACATGACCTTTTTTTCCAGTTTTTCTCAACATGGTACTTATTTGGGAACAAAACGGTCACTTTTCATACGGCAGTATACACCGTATTATGTCCTACTCCTGAACAATATTCATATAAGAAGAGCAGGAGAAATGGAATGAGCCGTCATCTAATTCCGGTATTCTGACACGTCGTTAGTGCCGAGCGCTCGAGCTGGCAGCCCTGACGGCCATTTATAAACATGTGTGCGCAACCTGCTTTGCATTCCTTCGCAGCGGTCTCCAGTGGCCAGTGTTGTACACAATGACATCAGGCTCGAAGCATTTAACCAGCTCCATTGACTGCAACAGCTAAATATGGCAGTAGGCTCAGAGTGCAGCTGAGCAGGAGGCTCCATTACACACACTCAAAGACATTTCCCATTCCTGCGGAGAACGCCTGACACTTAAAAAAATTTTAAATTTTTTTTTCCAAGAGATTCTTTGCAGATTAGGTGAGCGATCCTTATATGGAACGTTTACACAACAGAACCCGACATGGCTGACGACCGCAAGCTGTTACCGGCATGCGCAAAGAACTTTTTGCTTCCATAACAATTCCAGTAACCTGGTAGATAATTATGCAAAACATCTACACAAAGTGATTTCTGCTAAACGGAGCAATGCTAGCTTCTGAGGCCAAGGGTGTACTGTCCCACCCATCAGTGTTAAAGGTGTTTAGGTGTGTGTGTGTAATATATATATATATATATATATATATATATATATATATATATATATATATATATATATATATATATATATATATATATATATATATATATATATATATATATATATATATATATATATGTGCAGTGTAACCTCCCCTTCATGTATCCTTACCAATGTTCAAGACAAACCCAAGTCTATGTGTAGATGATCATTAAAGTCCTCAACAGGCCAATGCTGGAAACTGAAGAAGGCTTCACACTTCCTTGACTGAAGCTACTAAGTGGCCGAAAGACGGCTGAGTATTATGGTCATCAGATGAATCCATTGCATGTTCAAGTACACGGATGATATGAGGAACACGAGGAATGAATATGTGACTTCCTTCGATACCTTGAAAAGAACCTGGCTCTAAACTAGGTCAGCATATTTTCACGTGAACTCGGTCGAAACTAATTTGTTTCACTTGCATGTTTTGGACATTCAAGCACCAGCCCTTTCAATAGCATTCATGAAATACCATTCATCAACGAAACCTAAGCAAGTATCTATCTTTTTTGCCGTTCAAAGTTTAAAGGGAAAGAACCCGACACCCACGAGAAGCCAAGTTGTTGGCTACACATGGTACTTTTGAACGTGGGCCAAAGTAAATATATTTGTCTTCCAGCTGCAACACGAATAAGTGAACCAGTTCAGGTGGTTTAGGTGATCTCAAATCGCTGCTTCTCACGCGCCGGTCTACGCTACAAATCTCCTCATACCTGCGACAGAGGTGGCTCAGTGGGTTCATACTGCATTAAAACATCTGCATTAAGCTCTGACCTCCGACTAGGTCCAAGGGAAACAAACGCTCTCGACCTGGAGTTCTTACTTGGGGACTAATACGTAACGTGGTACAACTTCTGACATAGCCATCAGCTGGGGCTTTAATCAGGGTCACTGCTAAAACACTATTATATGCGGTTGACACTCACCGTCTCTGCATTTCCAGCTCCTCTGCCGAGGGGCCATTCTGCACCTGAGGGCTCTGTCTTGGCAGCGTGGGGCCTGTAGAGAGGGACAGGGGAGAAAAGATAAGAAAAGGAAAAACCCTCGATTGATCATGACAAGAACAGTACGTTGATTAATTACACCGAGCATACTGGACATGACACAAAAGGAGTTAGAAATAGATTTCTGAGAGCAACATTTGACTCTTGCTTTGGACAGAACGGAGTGGGCCGGCTTTTCTGCCGATGCGTGTTCACACTTTACAGAAGGGCCACAGTCTGAAAGAAGAAAAAGTGAAAGGGCAAAAACAGACACTAAACACTAGCAACATCTTAACTACACCAAACACAGACTTTCACACCGCAAGAACGAATCAATGCGGTATTGAACCGATGTGTCGGAATCAATGCTCGACTGAGCAGGTGATACTCCCTCCACACTTCATTACGAGACTACCATCCAGTGGCCTATGCCATTTCCTGCTGGCACAACCCCCGTAATCGGCGGATGCTATAGGCAAAATGTTTAATCTAGTTTTTTTAAACAGTCAGGGTAAAATGAAGGAAACATTTTTTTTTAAAGTGACTACCAATTGTGTGTTCCTCACCAACTTCTTTAAATAAACAAATAACCTCCTACGTCCACAATCATTAACAGAGCAATTAGCAGCCGGGTGTTACTTATGAAATGCTGAAGATTAGTTAATGATAAAGAAGTAGGACTACATCAATAAAAGCAGAACTTTTGGCACTTTGGTGATCTGGAACACTCAGGTGTGTGTCTACATCATGCCAATAAGAACGGACATCAGAGATGAGCTCAGAGAAGCAACTGTTGTTGCTCATCAATCTGACAAGGGTCATAAGGCCATCTCCAAACAGTTTTAAATTCACCGTTCTACAGTGAGCAGGATTGTTTATAAATGGAGACCTTTGTCTTGAAAAATCGTCCCAGGAGTGGAGTGGGCGTTACCAGTAAATTCAGTCCAACTACATCATGTGAGCTACAGGCCTCTGTAAAGACATTAAAGGTATGTTTATGTTCATAACATCACAACCAGAAAAAAGATTGAAAGTATGGCTTTCGTGGACAGGTGGCTAGGAAAAAGCACCTTCTCCAAAAAGAATATGGCCACATGACAAACCACAAAAGTTCTGGAACACTATTCTTTGGACTGATGAGACCAAGGTGGAGATGTCTGGTCATCACGCACAGCACCATGTTTGGAGAAAACCAAACACAGTATCACCACAAACCCCTCATACCAACAGTGAAGCTGTTGGGGGGTGATTTTTATTTTATGATTTTCATTTTTATTTAAAAAGCATCATCAATTTCACTTTGATTTCTAACAGTCTAACAGGCGTGACCTTCGAGTCACTCCATGCCAGCTAAAGGACCGTTTTTCAATGAAGCGTCTCTGGTGCCACTTTGGATTCGACGCAGCTGTAATTAAACTCAAATTTTACCCCATTTTCTGCGAACAGTTAAAAGCTCAGTCACTCAGATGAAGCACTATATGAGAGGAATATAGTTTGTACAGACCTGGATGTTTTCCAGCTCATTTGCTATAACTCTGTTCAGTCAGTTCCTAACCTTAACCTCTCAATCATTGTATCATGTCAGCAAATTCTACTGAAGAGAAACAAACAATATGCCCACAACGTCACCAAGTCCATTCTCAAACGGCAGACCGCTAACGACTCAGCAGACGCGGTTGTCGTCTGCCAATCGCTCTCTCCGATTGAACACCGTGGACCTACTTGGTTTTATAAGGTTGTAGCGAGCCCTTAAACTCGCACACAGTTGTGCTTTTGTGCGTTCTGACTCAACGCGGTCGAACACTAGCACTTAGAGCGTGGACCGGATCCAGAAGCACTCGCCGTCAGCTCTGATGGGAATGTCTTCTCCTGTTACAGTAACGTGGTAATCTACCACTATCACATTAGCATGCGGATCAACGTACAACCTTCATGCATCTTTAGAAAACCAATACGTTAAAAACCTTAAGCAGAACATTCCAAGACATAGAATTAACTGCCAAACACCACAGGTTAGAATAGGATGATACACACACGCGCAGAGACACTCGCACGCATGCAGACACTCTCACGCACGCAGACACACACACGTACTTGAGCGGAGGGGAAAGGCGTGGCTCTTCTGGCAGCAGAGGTACCGTTTCAGTCCATCCTTGCAGTCTCTAGGAGGATCGTTAACGAGTACGAGTGCGCTAGCACTGTAAGCACCAGAGTTCTTCACGGAGAGGAGCATGGTGTCCGAACAGCCGTGCTCTGGTAACATGAGACCGGACTGAAAGCGGGCAAGCTTCGAGCTGCGACGCCCCCCGGCATGACGTTTACGGACGAGGAAGCAAACCGTCAGACGTACTTTCCGGCACTGATGAATTATTCAGTACTGGAAGAGTGAGGGGTCAGATACTGTTGCCCTTCAGATCAGATCAGATCAGCCTCGCTGCATTCTGGTCAGGAGTAGGAAAGGATAAACCCTGTCGTGACCAAGCGGATTGACTAAATAAGGAGAATATTTGTAATAGTATATACACTACAGGCTGTGATGGGTTACTGATTGGAAATCGCAAGATTTTAGAGACTCCAGTAGCAGCGTTTACGTTCGTCAGTATTGTAGTATTGTCAAAATGAACAAGGTTGTGCCCATCTTTGCACAGGGTCTGTATCAGCTTTAAGCTTCCACATAAATGTTGTATAACAATAAATAAATAAAAAAATAAAAAAAACAATTATATCTAAACCATAAGATTATTATTTCTTTTCTTTACAGTGATTCAGTACGTTGTCAATACAGGAAGCCAATAACAAATGGATCGTTTGAGGAAAAGAGACTGATAGTTTTCGGTAAAAAGTTTCTGAACCCTTAAGAATGTTCTATATACATCTGCATGAATAGGACCTAAAACATCATCCTCAATATGATCATTTTCCTCAATAAATAAATCACCAAGTAAAATATTTATGCCTCGCGTGTTTAACTGGGTTCTCTTGATCTACTTTCAGGACTTTTAGTGTGAAAATCTGATGTATTAGGTCATATTTATGCAGAAATTAACCTTCTAAAGGGTTCACAAACTTTCAAGCACCTCTGTATAAGTTCAAAAAATCCTCTAGAATACATCTACTGGTAATATCACCAGGGTGTGAGCCCGACCGACACGCTGCGGTAACGCCAGACTCATGTCTGACATGTTAAAAGTGTTCCATCGACACGTGGGCAAGCGCGAGTAACACGTTCCGGCTCTCGCGCTCATTAACACACCCTTACGCCGTCAATCAGCAAGCAGAACACGCTGAATCAACCCCCTAATTGTGTATGCAAGACGCATCTTCCACTTGAAGCGGACAGGTGCGTTTGGGTTTTTGGGTTCAGTTCAGAGCAATGTGAATGGATTTCACGTGAAACCATTTTGGAGACAGGAGACACCAAGAGATGGACGTTCTGAACATCGAGACATTCAACCAAACAGGAATCTAGAGCATCTAAGCCATTTCTGACCACACCGTATAATCCCCATCGTTTCTTTCAGAGACGGAATGACGACGCTTCTGATCGATGAGGCTGATGTTTAAGGACAAGTTGTTTTTGAGCAGGAGACAGCACCCCACTGTGCCGAAGTGATTAAACAGTGCAGGATGGATTTCATCGGGTGGACGTCATGGTTGACATCATAGCGTTAAAGTTATGAGATGCACAGTCTATGCCTCAACATCCTATACAAGTCTCCTGTCTATTTTCCGGGTAACCAGAGAGCGCGAGTGAGAGAGAGCGCGAGCGAGAGCGAGACACAGAGTCTGGCAAGCACCAGGATTGATGACTACTAAAAAAATAAATAAAAAGTTGAGAAAGTTCCAGTTTCCATTCCAGGGATGCCAGTTTACTCCTCCCACATGAGCCCTTAACCACTCAGTACAAGAAGAACTAGTCCCCAGTCAACTGTTGTGGGTATAAGGTGTCATTGTGCTCTTTTTTTGCGCCTGACCACCAAGATATTACATAAAGGCACCATGTGATCCTTCCAGGGACGGGGAGACGGGGGAGACAGGGGGTGTTGGGGGAGTTGATGCAAAGTCACCTAATAAAAGAAGCTCTGCTTAGAGACAGTAGGCTAAGCTAACTGGTTAGCGGCACATTGAAAACATTCCAGCCTAAGCTGTTCCTGAAACGCATACCCATTATTTATTCTGTCCTATTATTATGATGATTATTATATATTTAAAATAAGGATGTCAATCAGCTACAGGAAGCACAGACATTGCCCATGTAAGATTCTGTGTAAGCCCATGAAGAGAAGAACATCTGATTAACGTACACCGTTTAAGACAACTGAGAGACATTTGGGTTAAAAGTGAAGAGGATAAAATAATTATTACTGTAAAACTATTCGTTAGTGTACCTTTCCAAGCAAACACCGACGTCTAATAGTCAGAGTTAGCTAGACAGCAGTCAGCCAATCATCTTCCCCAGACCCGTCGTAGCCACCTGCTCCAGTGCAGTGCTGTATAGACTAACGTCACTTCCTAGAATAAAGCTAAAGTCTGAAACCATGTGCTACGCTGCGATGTACAGGAGACGCAAAGGCAGTGGACTTACTCCTTAAGATGATCTTAGCATGACTGATCTTCTGCAGTCGCGAAGCAGGCATGATGGTCCGCGTTCTTTTCTCGCGGAAGCCGTCCTCGCCTCAACACTTGACTTCACAGCAGACCGGAAATAACGACGACGAGCTTGAACTCGGCAGGTGAGCGGCTCCGGAGAGTAGCTCAAGCGTCCATCCGTTCCCTCAGCGAAACGAGACAACACCGAGACACCGCGCGGGGGTCAAGGAAAACAAGCCACATGACGTCACTCATGCCCTGTCATCATTTCAAAACCGTCTCGTGAAGTAAACAAAGTCACGTGCTCTCGCTCGCTCTTCACCACCCGGGCCAGAATTTCCCCAGATACCATCAAAATCTGATCTCAAAGTAGAACCTTGGTTCAGACAGACGCATCAGGGCAGTAAATCACCGCTCGCCGGCGCGACAGACCTACAGATAATCCCAGATACCTGACCTGTATTCTGTTCTGTCAACAGGTCGTCACGGCCGAGTATTTATACCGTGAAAAAGGCGTGACGGTCATGCTGGTTGAGGCAGAAAGCTATATGCGAGCCAGCGACCAGATCCTAAAATAAAATAAGTCTCGGGTGAAGTCCTCGTCGGTTCGGCCCGGTAACGGAACACTACTGCAAGTCACACGGCAGTTCTATCATCAGCCTGAATGAAACTACGCACGAGGATGAAGAGGAGCATCGTCACAAGTCCTGAACGTATCGAGACGAGCGTCGATTGTTTCAGACATTCGACAGAACGACTCGTTATGGGTCGAGTACAGCAAGCTACACAGCGTCATCATCATCTTCATCACGTCTGTCATAACAAACCTACGAAAAAGTGTAGGGTTAGTGTTGAGGTGTCTTCTGTGTGTGCGCTTCCTCATAATACAGATTTTCCTTCTGAGAGAATTTCTCTCATTGAGCTCCAGGGATATGCCGTTTTTGTTCATTTAGACAGCTAAAGGCAATTCTACAAGTACTGGACGAAGAAATAAATGATGTTCGGAGCCACAGATTTAAAAGAGCGAGAGAGAGAAAAAAAAACATCATTACATTCCTTACAGATGCGGAAAAGAAAAAAAAAGAAAAAAAAGGACATAATCGATCAATCAGGCACCTGGCTTTGGTTTCTAAAGCACGCAAAACGTCTCGTTTCTTTGGGCTCTGACAGCGTGATAATCGGCGTGTCGGCGAAGAAGGTATAATTAACTGCGCTTCGCATCACTGAGCGCATTACTATAAAGGTAATTAATAAGGCAGCGATAGAGAGTGTGAACCTGCGGCTTCCTGGGGTGATCGAACAGGAGTCCGGCAGTGGGAAACGGATCGCTCTCTCGGTGCAGAGAGCAGCGACAGGAAGTTACACCAAAATATCACTATAACGAAAGCCCCAGGGAGGTCCGGCTCGCTCACCTGCATCCTGAGAGTTGAGCACCTCCAGAGCATGCATCATGGCACTGGCAAACACGTTAGCATCCTCCTTGCTGCCAAAGTTAAGGCCGTACACCTGCCGTGCGTCGCGCCACTGATGGAAAGTCAGCGTTGCCTGGTTATATTTCAGTCCCTTGGGAATGGCACAGTTTATCACCACCTGCGGATAACAGGAGAAACGGAATGAATAGACGGTTTCGAGATGGAGCTTTTCTATAAATTCACTCAGCAGGTGAACATGCTTTGGCGCTTACCATTGCAGGACAAAGCTCTCATCAGAGCAGTGGCTTAACATTTTCCTGCTAATCTTAAAGCACAGTTACTTTTAATGTTTGATGGACCTAAATTCCCCCTCAAGTGATCATTAGGCTTGAATGGACTCATTAGGACTTGTCAAAAACGGCCAATTCCAATCAAACTTCAGAGTAAAAGAAATTCTCAGACAATTCAAAACATTGTGCGAACACACTCGGCGACCATGGGTTCGTCTAAGCAGCTGGCTGAGGGTCTGAAAACGGATAGATAGAATTCAGGAGGAAGGCTATAAGGCAAGATCTGGAAGACCGAGAACACTCTCACATAGAACTGATCGTATTCTGGGCAGAAAGGTGAAGCAAAATCCCCCAAACGACAGCAAGGACCTACAGGACCCAGGATCTACATAACCTACAGGACCCAGGACCTACAGAACCCAGGACCTACAGAAGGGGTGATTTTAATTGCAGTTTCATAACCAGATTTCAGTAAAGAAGCTTTGTGGCAAACTCCATTGTTTGTAAATAAAACTGCATCGAAGTGGTGCAGCATCGCTCACACAACCACTGATCTGCATGGAGGAGTCATCAGAAACTGCAGCTTCACACAAAAGTTAAATAAATACCTAAATAAACAAACAAACAAATCTTATGTGGATAAGCCAGAGGGCATGTTGGAAATAAGCGCTGTGGACTGATTAAGTAAAAGGGAACTCTTTAACCACAAATCAACAAAAGCTATGTTTGGGGGGGTAGCAGCATTTGATGAAAAAGACGACCTTGGCATCTTGTGGATCTATTCTGCTTTGGAATTGCGTCACCACTGGCACAGGAAACACTGCACAGGCAGAATGGACTCGAGTAAATATCAGCACATTCTGGATGCAAATCCGATACTGAAAGCAGGACAAGACCCAAAACATACTTTCAGATACTGGATTTATTTTTTTTTATTTCTGTGAGCTGTAAGCCGTACTCAACAAGATTAAAACATAAAAATAAAATAAAAACAAGGCTTGAAATATTTTTCACTTTGTGTGTAATGAATCTAGAATACATGAAAAGATGCCTACTGGGCAGTTTACACCTGGCCCATCATCGAACTCCACTGCTGACGCGGATCTGTGATTGTAACTGTAGAAAGGTCGAGCGACGAATCGTAGGAACGATGAAAGCCGACTCCAGATCTCATCGAGAGAACGAAAGGAGTCGGGCAGATGGCAATGTCCTGTACATGTACACGCCATGAGGAAGAAACCGCGACCTGAAAAAGGGAACCCGCTCTCATCTGGGTCACAACGGGTAGTGCGGTTATCAACCGGTTCCCTTTTACAACTGTCGAGAGTGTGATTGTTTAACATTACGCATCAGAGTTGTTTCAGAGTTGAATTCATTAGCGTTTTAGACATTTCATCGAACCGTTCCACGAAGGAGACTCAAGCGCAAAACCGTTCAGAGTGACTCCGGTCCTAAAGCGATCCCCGATGGAAGGACGAGGAAAACGTGGCTCGACTGCTTTCTGTTTACGGGCGAGGAGAAAAACACCGGCACGTGCGAGACGATTTTAAATGAAAACAGCTTGCATACAGGATTTAGTAGCTAGCCCTGAAGTCGTTCATTTATTTATAATAAACAAACTAATAAACAATATATTTAACACTAGTTTTAGTTTGTTCGACAAGGATATGGCTAACCTGGCTGACTGCTGGGGGGAAGGGGGGGCTTAGGGGTTAACTGGGCATTGTGGGGGCCCGGCGCAACCTGTATAGTCGAATGAATGAATCCAAGGGCATTAATCAGTCTGTTTTTTTCATATTCCGAGTGGGCGTGGCCTATCCCTTTTTTTATTGATGTTTTGCAGAACAAAACTTTATTCAACTCCTAACCCACACATCCCGTGGAACTTTCTGTAACGCAGGAAGTCTACTCTGCTTTCTAACGTGAGCATAGAGTTTAAAAAAAAAAAAAAAAAAAAAGGCTTCCCCTAAATAAAAAAAAAAAAACAACTGTTCAGTCACCGTTCAAACCGTTGGATGTTTACTTCTCAATTTTAGTTTTGCTACATTCCAGAAAGATCAGGGAAAAAAAGTTTGCTGGACGCGGATGCTCGGCCGCGCATGCTTGCAGAGCGGCGTCTCCTTTCACCGTAACGCCCGTACGAGTTCCCTTTTAAAAAAGAACGGCCGTTTAAGGTGGAAATACAATTTAAAGCCATTTAAATAAGGCACGCTTGAGCTGACTTATTTTGTTACCAGGTGCACACACACACAACTACTGAATTCCCCGTCCACACAAAGGAGTGTGTATATAAACAGGACGGAGGTGTATATAAAGCACATGCAACGGCCATGCAGACTGACATTCAACGGTACGTCTCGTCTGAAACGTCACTCGCTCGATGTTCATTTCTTGTTTACAGGCCTGTGGTATAAAAGCGATCATCACGCTCAGCAGTTAAGACTGAATCTCGGTACGTGTTGTTATTCTCTGTGGTCTCGTGCAGGTCTGCGTGTCTTATTTAGTCCCGTGGTGTTTGACGTAACACCGTGGTCCTGGAAGGGGCGTGTTTGCTGTATATTTGAAAGAACGGTAAAGCCGCTTGACCACGTGGCACGTGTGAATATGAAATCTGAGGCGTTTATACCCGCTGGAGCGGTCATTTCAATGCCCACGTTATTCAGCCAGTGAGTGAACTACATCATCATCTAAAAGGACTTCCAAATCATACATCGTCATAAATTTGACTGTGAAACGGAAGCGTTTTCTTTTTCAATCGGGGTGGGGGACGGTGAATGCATCCTGCGAGGTATTAAACCCGTCGCTGTCACAAAGCAGCAGCTGGGCCTGCACTTGGAGGCGTGGTGTCCTGCCCCACTGCACATCTTCATACATAAAGAAATTCCACTTGTTTAGTTTAACTTGGCGTGACTTACTTGGTGGTCCTGAATTTTGCGGCCCACCACCCGGAAAGCGTTGTTCCCCGTATGGTGATAGATGTGGACTCTGCTGAAACCCGTGGAACCTCCGGCTGGAACCCATTTCTTGTTGGCGTCGTCATACACCATGACGGCGGCCCGAGCCTGACAGATACTCTGCTCACTGCGAAGGAATAAAGACGGCGGGAAGCTGTTAAACGCTCACTAGAAATGTGAACATACAGCTAAACCATATATTAACTAGGGCTGTATTAGGAATAACCATAGAGATGTTTACAGATCATTTATTAAATGAAGTTGCAGGTCTCGTGTATGGATGAACAAACGAAATGTTTTACAGAGGTGTTTCACCTGGACCCATTCTGACACATCTGCCGCTACAGTTACGTCTCGCTGATGTCAAAGACAAAGAGGAAGTGCGAAGACTCAGTGGAAATGTGAAGCGTCTGTCAGCAGAGTTGTGTGATTAAGCGTCATCGCCCAGCGCAAAAGAGAGGGACGGAAAGTCCGGCATACCGGACCGTACATAACTGTGGATTTTACGGTAGCGCTTCGTTTCGCTTTCCTGCAATGCCTCAAGCTGTGTCTAAAAAGATATGATGATGCACCGTTCTCTCACACCCCTAATAATAATAATAAAATAATGCTGACCTTCAATGACTTACGTGCATGCTCGAAAAGTCAAGGTCGCCGAAGCAGAAGAAACTCATTCTCAAAAAAGTACTATGTTGTGCTCATCAGATTATATTAAGTAGGGAAGACTTTTCCGTCCTTTAGCGTGCTCCGTTTGCGTTTCGCCGTTTGTATCCGTCCCAACAAACACGGCTAAAACCCACAAAAACAGAACTGCATGCCCATTTTCATTCTTGAACTTAACCCTACAGAGAAGCCTTCTGCTTGCTGTTCACACTTCCACGACAATACGCAATTCCGTTATTCCCAAAGCATATGCGAGTCTGAGGACGCCGCAAAGATGCCAAACTGCAGCGCTGAGATTAAGCAGATTTTCTAAACTGAGGGAAACAAACGAAGCCAAAAAAAAAAAAAAAAAGGACCCGAGCTTAGCGTTCCTCTGAGCTCTGTGTTTGCGAGGTCCATGAATAACATGCTCGTTTAATCGGGTCAGAGTCAGCACTGCGTGGACAAGGCGACCGGATGTCCGTGAAAGCCTAGCGCAGAGAAATCCCGCGTCTTCAGCAAGCGAGCCAGACGAATCGCGTCGACTGAAATCCTCCGCGTGTTTCAGGGACCGGCGTGGACTTCGCCAAAATCACTCACTCACTCAATCATCTAGGCTCCATCTGTGTGGTGGAATTCATTATATAAAATATAGTGCATGGTTTTAAAAGTAATAATAATAAAAAAATTCTATTTAATCAATCAACGACAAGGCGTGATACAAGGAACCCAAATCAGATGATACTCCAGTCAAATCCCCAGCAAATCCTGAGCTGTACATTTATAGACTATATAAATATCCCAGATTATATTTATACATTTGTATATTATCTGAATAAAGTCCTAAAAGTAGATAAGGAGAACCCAATTAAACAAATGAGAGAATAATATACAAAGTTCCATCAATCTATCTATCTCACTCTCAAAGCTCAGGTCAGGGGGAGGAGTCACCACCTCTATTCAAGGTAAAGGATTAACAAAATCAATGGAACGTGGTCTAAAACATCTACATCCTCAATGAGGATTCAGTAAACGCTCCAAGGGAAGATTTGAACCTTCTGAATGAACACTCTCGGGGCTTTTTCACCTTACTCCAAACACCACAGTGGCGTGAGAAAGAAAGCAGCTATTTTAAACCCACACACACACACCCAGGCACACACAGACACACGCACACACAGACAGACACGCACACCAGTAAAACGGAGATGGCTTTACAGCAGAAGGAACACTTGCTCACAAGGAGAGGGTCCAGGCTGTGGTGTAGGTGTTACATGGAGCTCGAAATAAGCTCAGACTCCCACTGTAAAACACATGCCGAACTGCCATGTACTCCATATACAGTATAAGCACACACACACAATATATATTTTATTTATATATATATATATATATATATATATATATGTTTTATTTATATATATATATAATATATATATATATATATATATATATATATATATATATATATATATATATATATATATATATATATATATATATCTCGAATTACCAAAGAAAAAAAACTCTGATTCCAGCTCAGGCATTGAAAAATTTGAACATGTAGAACAGCGAGAGAGAGACGAGAGCCTGGTCTGTGAATATTGCATAAGACTGCGGAAGCATCACATGTGAAGAAAAGAAGGTGCAGAGATATAGAGATATAGATATATATATACACACACATAACGTATAAATAGGAACAGGATTACAATACTGAGTGCAACGTGGCTTCCACGCGCCGCATACGCACAAGTCACAAGCCTTCACCGGCGTGTTCCCGCTCTCCTCTGGTCTTTTTATAGGCTGAGGAATTACAGCCATCACCTTAGCAACAATGCACACGTGGGCGGGTTGTGTGTATGTGTGTGTGTGTGTGTGTGTGTGTCTCTGTGTGCGTGCGTGCGTTTGTGTGTGGGGCTCCTCCATAATACTGAGAGAAAGATCTTGTGTAAGGGCAGGAGGAAAGGGAAAAAAATAAAAAATAAATAAATAATAAATCCAAATCACCATCTCTTCAGCATGCTCCCACATACAGCACACAAGGCCATGTGCATCACCTGGCCAATAACACAGGCTGGTAATATACGGAAATTATACAGCGCTTTATAGAAGCTCATGCGAAAATCCTGTTACATAATGCGTCTCATTAACTGGTGTGTGTGTGAGTGTGTGTGAGTGAGTGAGTGAGTTTGAGAGAGAGAGAGAGAGAGAGAGAGAGAGACATAGTACATTTCCAGTCAGCCTGAATGTCTGAAATGGAGTTGTACTAAACCATGAGGACAGTTGGGAAGTCGGTGCGGGTCGTTGTGACAGAACAAGCTCGGACGCCTTGAAAAGGGAAAAAAAAAAAAAAAAAAAAAAAGAGCCACATTTACATCACAAATAAAATAAACACAAATTTAACTGTAGCATTAGCATGAAGTTTTACAGATATCTCGACGCTGAAGGGATTTTACGAACAGGTGAAGAGTGAAATGAAAATGATTCTGGTAGAGGAAACAAAAACATTTGGAATAGTCTGGGACTACCTCACTACAGACCCTCCTTATTTAATTAATTAATTAATTAATCAATCAATGACAGTGTAAAGCTGCTTAAATCCCCACAACAAACCAGAGATGTGTTTTCTCATCACAGTGCTCACATGATCCTAATAACCTTAACACATTTCACACAGCAGAAAAACACAAAAGTGTGGAACAACATTCCGACTTCCAGTTCCCGAGGCGCTGCATGCTACTCAGACTTTATCTATAGAACGTGGATGTGACCAGACTAGCAGATGAATGAGCACACAGGCGTTGCTGTTAGAGTCCCGGTGCAGAGAATCTGTGTATATAGGGATAGATGTGGAATCTAGAGCGGTGTGTAATTAACAGACGGAGAATTCCTGCTCGATATCGGACGACTGAATTCCCCAACACGCAAAACGTCCGGAGCTCACCTCCGCTTCAGGGACACTCACCTGGGAGAACCAGAACGTAATGAAGACAGTAAGTGCGTACAAACACGAATGACGCCGCCGCCGCTGTTCCCCGGTCAGCCGCGGCTTACGGACACGTCCGTGGCCACGTTATGCTACGTTAAGGCTAACCAGATCGACACGCCCCGCAGCGAGAAAAGCCGAGCAGAGAAATCCGACACCTACATACCGGTGGACTTCCATTTTCGAAGACACGGCGCATCTTTCGTTCAGGATGAAGCCAGACAACTTGCAGTGCGTCGGAGGCTGGAGCTGCATGGCTTATCCCCCGCCACCCCCCCCCTCCCCTTCCCTCAGAAGCCCCGGCGCTGTGGATTCGGTCCTGCTCACACTCGCCTATTCATCGCCTTCGCCCTGCTCAGAACGCGTCGCTGATTCATTATTTAGAGACGGGCGCGAGGCGACAGTGCTTCTCCATGCCGCTCGCGTACACGGTGTCGGATGGTAACCTGGCAACAGGCATTTGAGCACTCGTGGTTGTTAAGGACGGTCACGTGGGGAGGGGGGGGGGGTTTGCAGATGGAATTGGTACACTGTCGTATAAACTGCTCGACTAAGCAAGTTGTTTTTCTTTTTAAAAAAAAAGCTAAATAAAAATCCTCACCACCGTTCCTCTTCCCTCGCTTGCTCTTTCTCCTTCCTTTGCTTCTCCCCCTTCCCTTCCCTTCCCTCTTCCACCCCCGCTCTCCCCAGTCCCCCTTTTGTCTGAGCGGTGAATTCTCTTTCCCCAGCAATGATATGCTGTTGGTCTGAGCCAGGCAGTCATTCAGGTCCAGCAGGCTTAAAAGCGTTACTTTTATTTTTTTTTTTATATATATATATATATATATATATATATAAATAAAAATTGTAAATAAGTGATATAAAGATAATCACCTGCATGTGAAATGTAAGAAACATTACAGAAGTATAAATACAATCTGAACAGAATGACGAGTAACCTCCTCTACATATCTGAGTTCCGAATACTTTTCCGTTTACTTTTACAACATTTGGCAGTCGTCCTTCTCGTTTATACAGCTGAGCATTTGAGGGTTAAAGGTCTTGTTCAAGGGTCCAGGAGTGGAATCTGGACAGTGCAGGTGACTGAACTTACAACCTTCTGAACAGTAGTCCAACATCTTAACCACTGAGCTACCACTTCCTTCTTCCAAATCCAAACTTTTCCATCTGCTACAGGATCCGATCGAATTCCTTCTTCCAAACCGCCCCCCCCCCAAACCCCACCCCCAATATCTGAGCCACCCTTTTGTGCCGATGCTGGCCCCGATTCCAATCCGGGCGGTTGGATATCATATTTATTTTTGTAGGCAAGTTGCGCTTCATCATTACGAGGTCACATGACCATCGCACGTACAGCACGTGTCAGCTATTGGTGTCCGAAGGAGCTAACTTAGGGTTAAGGGTTTACCTAAAACTCCCGGCTGCCTGTCTTACTGCTCTGTTTTGTTTTTAGAAAAAGAATATTGCAACCATTTGACCAAGGGCTATTTTATTTATTTCTTTATTTATTTTAATCCGTTAAAGACGGCATATCCTTTCCAGACGAATGGAGAACCGAGCAGTCTGTAATGACGGATTCTTACAGGCCTGAAATATAAATTCATTAAAATACCCCAAGTTCCCGATGTGAAACTAACCCGGTCCAAATAGGGCAGATGCGTTCGAGAAGACTCTTCAGGAAACCGGCTTCATCACTTCCTTTAACGATACAAACGCTGCTGAATGGTGCGTTTAAATGGTCAGAAAGGTCTTTTAGCCTCTAAACCTTGTTTAGAGTGAGTGTAATAATAAAAATCTGAACATAAGGACACAGTTTAGGAAAACTACGCACTCTATTTAAAGCAAGCCCAGCAGGTTAAAACACAACATTTCCAGATTATGTAGCACGGAACAGCTGATCCTTCTACCGCTGTCGACTTACACGTCACGCGTCATCGCCACGTTCCTCTAAACCTCCGCGTGTCAGAAGAACGTCTTCCTGCCTCACCGTCTTCTCCGTGTTCAGTTTAGAGGTCTGAGCGCTCTGTGAGGCTCCTGAACAAGTCTTCCCAGTAGACCCCCACCCCTCAGAGCTAAATCTGGCCGCTAAAGAATGTCCTCTCGCACCCGGAATAAACCTGCTGACCGAAAGGCATCGTCGTGAGCTCACTTCATGTTCCAGGGGTCTCGGAACCCTCCGCCCGCCCGCCCGTCGCTGCATCTCATCTCGTCCGCGCTAAATTCTAAAACGAGTTCAGCAAACGCGTTTAACCATCAGAAGCTTCTGATCGTTAGCGACGCAGTGGTGCGACAAAGATGCGTTTGCGTGTTCCGTCGTTAAAAATAACGCGACGCTCGCTCGATCGCTTTGACCTCAGAAGCAGCGTACACGTTCCAAACAAAACACTTGACTCATCACTCGGTCATCCCTTTTCCTCATTAGAACGAGGACAACCTCGTCTACAGTCGAGGCGTTTAAAAGAAGCCAATTTTAAGTCAGTGGAGGGGAATAAAGCTTGGCTCGTTCCAAAAAAGATGGCAAACTTGGCTCGATACACACACAGGGTCAGGGTTAGAGACTACGGTACTCAAAAGCTGTATATGGACCACCAAAGAGTCAGGAAGTAACACTCAGTTGGTTCTTAAAGGAAGAGTCATCAATGAACTTGGAGAAAGTGTGTGAAATCGAGAAGAAAAAATAAAAATAAATACATACATAATAATCTACCAACCCACACGTATGAAACGTCCGAGTGAAATCAGACGAGGAAAGCGGTGTAGCGGGTGGTTTGGATCTGCTTGGGGGTTAAGTACACCAGCAGCGCAGGATCTGCACGCATGGATTAATCCTTAAGCTGATGAGGCCTGAACCAAAAAAAAAAAAAAAAAAACACAACCCAAAACACCAGTCTGTCTCCCTTTTGAGTCTCGTCCGCCCATAGCGCTGACACCATAATCTCTAAATCTTTTAATATCACCATGTTGATAATGTTCAGCCAGACTACCACAAAAAAAAAACACAACAACAACAACACACTACACAAAGATGAGAAAAGTGGGACTGCAAAGATGATGTTTCAAAGCAAAGTTCCTGTTTAAACAAAAGATGCGAATGAAGTGTGGAACAAAGCCACGATCTGTGCTATTGTAAACCGTGTTTTCTGTTTACACACACACCCACACACACACACACGATCTGCTTGAATAACATCTTTACGGACGCTTCGGAAGAGCGTGAACGTGTAAAACCCGTTCCTATAGCGAACGTTACGTGTACTTATGACGGCCTGGGTTTTACATTCGACAAGGAAGCGCCGAATCCGATCTCGAACGCACAGTTCAGGCGTTCTCAGCTCAGGCGTCGGGAAAACGCCATGGGCTCGATTTCAGATGACGAGCGAAGGCCGGAAGCGTCTCAAGGCGTAAAAGCGTGCGCTTTGTTATTCAAATTCTCCCTTTTGTGCAGATTTAAATGAAGCCTGAGCAGCGACCGCGCCGGTCGTCCCTCGCTGCGTGAGGACCGATCGAACGCGCACGAAAACACGGCACAGATGGGAAGCACAAACAAACAAACAAAAACAAATAAACACACAAATAATTCGCTTCATCAGCCACGGCACCTTACAGAAGACAAGGAATCTTTACGGCTTGCACTGAAACGTTTCGACAAACCTCACGTGATACCATCACACTGAAGCTCGCCTTTAAATAAATAAATAAATACATAAATACACTCTGAACGATACTTTCGCACATTCTTCTACCTCCATTTCATCCCTCAAACTCCAGCGATAGGTCTGATTCTCTTAATCAAGTCCACATGGAGGTGAAATGGAGCTTTAGCACCAAACATGGCAATAAGTGCATGATGAGTCATGCTCCCAGTTAAGCTGCCTTAACCCCTCAGATTTTCCCCCTCTCTCTCCCTCTCTCGCCCTCTCTCTCGTCCCGTTCAGTGTTTTAAGTAACTTGGCACTAAAAACTCTTCCTTTATGCACGGTTCGGGATGTACTCATGTCTCCAACATTCCACCGCTGCCCCTCATGAGGAGAGAGAGAGAGAGAGAGAGAGAGAGAGAGCGGCAGAGAGCGCGCGAGAGAGAAAGAGTGCGAGAGAGAGAGAGAGCGGCAGAGAGCGCGCGAGAGAGAAAGAGTGCGAGAGAGAGAGAGAGAGAGAGAGCGGCAGAGAGCGCGCGAGAGAGAAAGAGTGCGAGAGAGAAAGAGTGCGAGAGACAGAGAGAGAGAGAGACAGAGAGCGCACGAGAGAGAAAGAGTGTGAGAGAGAGAGAGAGAGCAGAGAGAGAGAGACAGAGAGAGAGAAAGACAGAGAGAGAGAGAGAGAGCGGCAGAGAGCGCGCGAGAGAGAGAGACAGAGAGAGAGAGCGGCAGAGAGCGCGCGAGAGAGAAAGAGTGCGAGAGAGAGAGACAGAGCGCACGAGAGAGAAAGAGTGCGAGAGAGAGAGAGAGGAGACAGAGAGAGAGAGAGACAAGAGAGAGAGAGAGAGACAGAGAGAGAGCGGCAGAGAGCGCGCGAGAGAGAAAGAGTGCGAGAGAGAGAGACAGAGAGAGAGCGAGAGAGACAGAGAGAGAGAGAGAGAGAGAGAGAGAGAGCGAGAGAGACAGAGAGAGAGAGAGAGAGACAGAGAGAGAGAGAGAGCGAGAGAGACCTAGCTCGGTTCACCGCAGTGATGCATCTGACGAGCCGCTTTCCATATTAGAGCTCAGGCAAGACTGCATTCTTTCACCCCCTTCAGACTCAGTTATCAGAACACGGCGAGAACGAAGAGCTTTTTTTATGTTAAACCGTGTCTCACTGAGGGCAACTCGTGTTATAAAGCCTGCCGGGGGAAATAAATTCATATGTATTTATTTATTTGTTTGTTTATTTAAAGTTTCGCGCACCAAACATTGATGTATTGAAGTGAATCGGTGCAGCCTTAAAGTGCTCCCAATGCAGAAGACTCCACAAACCGGATACACAGAATGGCTCGGTTTACACCCCGCCGTTTTTAACCCGTGTCCAGTGACCGCCGATCGCGTTTCACACGTCATTCCGGACGTCGTTTCCGCCGGACGCACGTCATGTCAGCCTTCTGCTGCTTTTCTTTTCCGTTTCAAGCGCGTTTTCAATTCAGAATTCTGCATTTTTGTTTTGTTTGTTTACCAAAAAACGTCTTGAATCGGCAAAATTGCAACTGCACGAAACAGCTGTGCACACACTCATCTCCTTGATGTTTGTTGGTAAACGAGACCTTTGAGCTGTACTCGTGTTCCACGCACGAGGGCTTGGGGGTGGTTCGATCGAGTCCCCTCCGTTTACTAAACACACCTTTACACTCGGCCTCTGCACCAGCCATCAATGTAGCTCACTTCAGTAAATCTCTCGTGCGTGCGCATTTTAGATCAACTGACAAACTCTACACAGCTTCTGGATTCCGAGACCATGCAGTATAGCACATCCTGACCATCCTTACACAAGATTTACACTACTCATATACACACACACAGAGAGAGAGAGCATGAGAGAGAGAGAGAGAGCGCATGAGAGAGAGAGAGAGAGAGAGAGAGCAAGAGAGAGAGAGAGAGAGAGAGAGCATAGAGAGAGAGAGAGAGAGAGAGAGAGAGAGAGCATGAGAGAGAGAGAGAGAGAGAGAGAGAGCATGAGAGAGAGAGAGAGAGAGAGAGAGAGAGAGAGAGAGAGAGAGAGAGAGAGAGAGAGAGAGAGAGAGAGAGAGAGAGAGAGAGAGAGAGAGAGAGAGAGAGAGAGAGAGAGAGAGAGAGAGAGAGAGAGAGAGAGAGTGAGTGAGCGAACGAGAGCACCCAGGCTGGGAGGAGAGGAGCAGTGAGCTTTGTTAACATTCTGAAGGCGCTGTAATCAGGCAGCATGCGGTGAACAGGAGCGTTTAGTATGCAATCAACCAAAAGAGGTGAAAAGGACTTTCACTGCACTGCTGTTGAGAAAGCACAAAAACACAAGGAGCATGCGCACACCGACACACACTACAACACTCACACTGCCGTCAGGAATAACCAGGACGACGTGCGAAAGGGTTGTTTACAATAACAATATCGTATTGCTGGTGAAAACAACGTGCTACACGTCCAAGAGGTTTACATTTTGGTGCTTTGTCTCAGAGGGGAGACGCTGATAGTTCGTGTTTACTCACCTGTTTAAACACCACCACCCCCACCCCCACTCACACACCTAGAGCGAACAAGTGTGTTTAACGCTCGACAAAACGAGACAAGGACAGCTGAAATCCCAGGAGACATTATTATACTGGTTAGTGCTGAAAAAGAAAGCAGAGAATCGAACAAACGTTCCCAAAACATTCCCTTCTCAATCTTCTTTCCGAACCTCGAGAACAATAACCGAAACAATAACTGAGATGAGGACGTAGCGTGCTAATCTCCGTGTTTTATTTGCTGGGCGTCTTGTTTAAATAAATTAATTAATGAATTAATTTTTTTTTTTAAACATTAGTGGAAGAATAACATCAGCGGGTATGGAGTATTTAATAAAGAATTGTTTATGAGTGTATTAACTTCAAGAATAAAAGCAGCATAAAGTAGAGTGATGCTGCACACGATAAACATTTGGGATTTCTTACATCTCTTACAACGCTCATGTTTCATAACGCCAACCACGGAACATTCAAATTAATGAACTGACGGAACAGAATTAAATCCACACCTCTATCAGGCCTGCTAGTCTGTTTAGATTCTAGACTAGAGGGAGGAGGGAGGAGTGAAGGAGGAGTGAAGAGTTAGTAGTGAGGAGGGAGGAGGAGGAGCTAGATGACCCACAGTGCGGGACGTAAAGAGCAGGACTAGTGTTTGTAGCGCACGAAACAACACTTGGGCACAAAAGCCCCGCTTAACCAGAGGGTAATATAAGCTAGGGTGTAGAATACAGACCTTGGTGGTGTGTGTGTATTGGGGGCAGAGAATGCAGGGCAGCTGTTCTTCACAGATGGGATCCCAGGGACCACCTGTTCCAGACTCACACTGGAGAGAGATCCAGCAGGATGAGCGAAAGGGAGCAGAATTAAAGGGTGGGGGAGGAGACTGTGGCGGGTGGACAGGCAGAGGGGGGATGTTTTACAAGACCAGAGCGAGTATGAGAAATATATCTGGTGGCATCGTGTGAACGGACAGCTGCTTGCTTCACCTGGATGACGACGAACAAACTAGCGAAAATAAATAAATAAATAAATAAATAAATAAATAAATAAATAAATAAGCAAGCACGGGCAGAGACAAAAGGCGCGTTTCCAACGCAGGAACCGTTTCAGGCGTGTTTTCTATCAGGGGCAGCGTGGCATGACCGGCGAGAGCAGAACAGTTTCCACATCTCTTTTGTATCTGCTCACAGAGAAACACAGGAGTGTATACATGCTAACATCACGCTACTGCAACAAAAACAATTAAAAAACAACAACTTTCAGCCCTCTGCATGGTCACCGTGTAGTCGCTGCGTGCGTGCATGTGTTCTTCAAAAGAAAAGATCCTGTGAAGGCTTTTCATAGAGACGTATTTAAACTGGCAGATCATCATACGGTTTCCATCATAACCTTCACCGTGCGTGATCAGCGCATGTTTACAGAGACGGTTCGAGTTCTCTCAGCTTCGTAGAGATCCTGATTAAAGCGGCTAACATCCGACCAGACACTCAAGAGACCAGAGTGGAAAGCAAATACGCCGGTGAGATCACAGTGATGGCGTTCTTCACTGGTTCTTCAGCCATGCATGGCTTCTTATGTGTATAAACAGGACAATATCTGCATATAATCTTCCGTTCATCTTTTTTTATATTAAAATATCGCGCTGCACTGGTCGGGTCCACGTTTTTAGGATGAGCAGTCATACACCAGCTCTTGTTTACTCACTGTAAACTCTCGCAGCTTTTGGAGGACACAGTGTTTTCTGCAATAGTGTCCGAGTGACGCACCTTCCCTGACCCTAGCGACCCGACCGTGACAACGAACAGGCTGTGAAACACTGCGACGTCATCCTTCTGGATGTTCTTCCAGACGTGTAACGCGCAGGACCCCATTGAGGGATCCGTGTCCTCTGAGCAAACACTGCTGAGACGTGATCTGTGCTGCGTCCACACGTGGTGGCGTAACAATTCGTATCCGCCTTCGCACAGCGCAACAGCACGCGCTGCCATTCAGCTCCCTAGAGACGTGGATCAGAGTACCGAAAATGCATCCCTATAGTGACAGGACGGCGAGTCCACCGCGTTCACATCCACCGTAGTGCAACGCCACCTGCAGTAAGCAGATGCGTTAGTATTATATATATATATATATATATATATATATATATATATATATATATATATATATATATATATATATATATACACACACACACACACACACACACACACACATATACATTACACACACACACATACACACACGCACACTAGTGCGCTAAAAGTCCTCTCTGCATGTTGTGAGGAACACAATAGCCTGTAATGAGCTCATAAGCTCCACATCGTAGCGTTGGCTCCAAGCAGCGATCCGCGGACACGTGGCAGTTCCTTCAGGGAGAGGGGCAGAATATTCACCCCGCACCCCGAATGCGTATTCCCTGTGCTGAAGCTTTGTTCTTCTGCTGGTTTCTGGGGGTTTAACTGATGAATCATGGCTAGGGGACGCTTACTAGCTGAATCAGCACAATCCCAGGTTGAGGTGAAGTGGGGAAAATGACAGAAAGAAAGAAATCTAACAGCCATTGCTTTTACAGGGCTGGGAATGCTGAGCTTGCGACTCGCAAATGAATAAACGACTCAAACGAGTTGACTAGTGTTCATTCCCATTCACATGTCGGGGGTGGGGGGGGGAGGGGGGAGAAGCAGCAATGTCATCAGAAGTAAAGAGCTAAACTGTACTGCAGAGAGAGAGAGAGAGGAGAGAGGGGGGGGGGGGGGGGAGAGAGGGAGAGAGGGAGAGAGAGGGGGGTGGGGGAGAGAGTCCAAAAGCTCCAAAAATCAGATTCAGTCAGCAGTGTCAGTCGAGGCGATTACTGCAGTAAAAGTGTAAACGTTGTGTAAGGTAATCACTATTTTACCCCTCGCAGGAATTCCACTCGTCCTTACATGAAGGCATCTCCCTGACCGTGACTTTCATCAATGAGCTTTAGAGTTGAATCAAAAATGAAATAAATAAACAAGCAAACAAACAAACCCCAACCAGGCAGAGGAAAATAAACATGGGCCTAACTTCTAACCACAGAGCTAAAGAAAATGTTCCATGCGGTATCCGTCCAGGCCTTCTTTCAGACAAACCGCAGCGACAAATCCAAATAATGCAGAGCTGCGTCTGCTGAAACCCTACAGCTACAATTCCAAAAAAGTTGGGACGCTGTGGAAAATGTAAACCAGTGTAAATAAACAGAACGCAACGAGTTTGCAAATCTTAAAAAAAAACAAAAAAAACAAAACACGTTATTCACGAGGGCATAAAATAGGGACATTGTGAATTCGATGGGCACTACACCTCTGAAAAATAGTAGGGGGGGGGGTGTCCACAAAAGACTTGTAAATGTACAGCTGGAGGTTGAAGCAAAAAACCTAAAAGATTTAACACACGTGTACGATGTTCAATACTCGGCCATGAGGTTGAAAACCTGAATATAAAAAGTTTGAAAGTTAACGTTATCGTGCTTAAGACTGTGGTGAATATTTTCAGTCAGTCCTCACTCGTTCTGCGCGCTCTCTGAAGGACTAATCTAATCTAAGTCCTGTCTAATCCAGTCACGCTCGAGTTCCAACTCGACTGAAGACCAGACATTCTCCTTTAGGATTTTCTGCTAGAGAGCAGAATTCATGTTTCCCTCAATTACTGCAAGTTGCCCAGACCCTGAAGCAGCAGAGCATCCCCACACCATCACACTTCCTCCACCATGCTTGACTGTAGGTATGATGATCTTTTTGGGTAATTCGGTGTTTGGTTTACAGCAGATGTAACGGGACTCCTGTCTTCCAAACAGTTCCACTTTCACCTCATCAGACCACAGAACATTCTCCCAAAAGGTTTGAGGATCATCAAGATGTGTTTTGCTGTGCTCTTGGAGGAATTTCAGAAAGTCGGATGCTTCTGGGAAGGTTCACTACTGTGCCGAGTTTTTCCATTTGGAGATAACGGTTCTCACTGTGGTTCTCTGGAGTCCCAGAGCCTTTGAAATAGTTTTGTAACCCTTCCCTGGCTTATGTTTTTCAATCTCCTACTACCTCATCATTTCTGGAATCTCTTTCAGCTTTTGTGTAGTGTGTTACTGGGTAAGACCTTTTAACCAACTCCATGCTGATGAGAAAGTTCAATTTTAGTTTAGATGTGATTGAACAGGGTTTGCAGTAATCAGGTCTGGTTGTGTCTCGTCCAGCTGAACCCCATTATCAATGCAGACTCATAGATTTGGGGAATTCGTAAGCCTTTTTAACACAGAACATTGTTCTTGGATGAATTTCACCTAAAACGTTGAAAACAAAATGAGTCAGTAGCGACAAGTATGTAGAAACTGCACCGCGGGAAAGTCCGTTGTTTGCTTTTACACGACTCTCGGATCAGTACAACAGCAGACGAGTTGCCTCGTGTTCATGCTTCACAAATCGTTCAGTGTTCAGCTGTCTCTTGCGTATAGTGGATTGTGTGTGTGTGTGTGTGTGTGTGTAGGTGGAAGGGTGGGGTTACCATGGAATACAGAGTACTATTACCAAGAGAAGAGACAAAAATGAGTCAATGTGGTCCAACATCAGAGGAAGAATATATTATCCTACATATCTCAGCCAAGGAATTCCAATCTTACCTACACAGATCTTATTTCCCACCAAGGCAAAGGCTGCAATCAACACTAAAGCTTTGCTGAGAAAGCCGAATCCAACAGGGTTTTTTTTTGGTTTTTTTGCACGTCCTCAGAACGAGGAGTCAAACCCGAAACTCTGAAGCCGAACAAGAACGCGCAAATCTGCACTGCCCCCCTGCTCAGTTATTCCTGGTGAAAGAACCGCTGGTCTACACCATAAAGGTCTACACCATAAAGAGCCTTGGGTTCAAATAAAAAAGGCACAGATGAGATGAGCTGCTGCTATAAAAAAAAAAAAAAAAAAAGATCAGTACAGTCAAGAGTGGGAAGAGCGTCTTTGTGTTATTCCATCTGGCCCGCTTTTGTGTCTTCATACTTTGAAACCAAATGCCTGAGGAAAATAAATTAATAAAAACACACCACCAGCAAAGTTGTGCAAGTCCTTTCCACACGGAGCTGTATCTCAGTCAGTACTGCACAAAGGTCTTACTGCTGGCCAAAATAGTTTCCATATTATTGAATTCTTTCCATCGTTAATACACACTGATGGAGCAGGACCTCCGTGAACACTGAGAACCATCTTTTGGACTAGGACTAGACTAGAGTTTAGAGGAGCGTTACTGAAGCGCGTCGCCCTTAATCTTCTCTCTTGTATCAGGTTGATCAGTGGTCTTCAAGAGCAAAGCTACATTAACACATCTCCTCGTTTCATTAGTGGCGGTCATGCGGTTCCTCATCCCGCACCGATCGCCCGGGTCATCCCGCCCCGTTCCTCATCTCACCCCGTTCACCCGGGTCCTCATCACGCCCCATTCACCCAGGTCCTCATCCCGCCCGGGTCCTCATCCCGCCCCATTCACCCGGGTCCTCATCCCGCCCCATTCACCCGGGTCCTCATCCCGCCCCATTCACCCGGGTGCTCATCCCGCCCGGGTCCTCATCCCGCCCCATTCACCCGGGTCCTCATCCCGCCCCATTCACCCGGGTCCTCATCACGCCCCATTCACCCGGGTCCTCATCCCGCCCCATTCACTCGGGTCCCCATCCCGCCCGCGTCCTCATCCCGCCCCATTCACCCGGGTCCCCATCCCGCTCGGGTCCTCATCCCGCCCCATTCACCCGGGTCCCCATCCCGCCGGGTCCTCATCCCGCCCCATTCACTCGGGTCCTCATCCCGCCCCCATTCACCCGGGTCCTCATCCGCCCCCATTCACCCGGGTTCCTCATCCCGCCCCCATTCACCCGGGTCCTCATCCCGCCCCATTCACCCGGGTCCTCATCCCGCCCCATTCACCCGGGTCCCCATCCCGCTCGGGTCCTCATCCCGCCCCATTCACCCGGGTCCTCATCCCGTCCCGTTCCTCATCCCGCCCCTTTCGCCAGGGGCGGATCCCCGGCAAAAGCCTCGGTCCTGTATGAAGACCGGACTTGGACGTGAGGTTCTCAGAGCTCTTGGTGCGAGCCTTTTTTTTTCCCCACTGTATGGGACCTGAAATATGTTGGAGCCTAAAAATGCCTACAATTTAAATAATAATAATAAAAAGACAAAGCCACAAAATAAGCATGTTTCTACTCGGTGTTATTCAGAACAGGATGAAGTGAACAGGTTGTGTGTGTGTGTGTGTGTGTATAAAATATCGGAGAGGTTACCGTAGCAACACGATCAACAGGACTGCACAGATAAAAGCGCATGCTGGACACGTTCATGTCGCTACATCACCATCACCATCATCATCAGTCTATCTCCCTGTCTGTCTGTCTGTCTGTCCACAGCTGAATCTCAGAGTGTTCCTACAGCTCCATCTCAACCTTCTCCCTGACAGCGTCTGCTTTCTCCTTACCTCATGACGGTGGTCTCCTCCGCAGATCTTCTCTCCTGTGGAGTTATTTATGGGAGTCTGGAGAACTTCCGCGCGCCACAAAAGCACGACTTTAATCGATGGGACGCCGCACGAGAGCGCGCGAGCAGCAACAACAAAAAGACAAATTAAATAAAAAGGGGGGAAAATGTCTTTAAAAAAAAAAAACACCCCCCAGTCCTACATGATAAATCAAAACACCGTGCGGATACCGAGAGAACGCGCGCGCGTGGGAGATTATTTTTTTTTTCCTCGTCTTTATTGTTCAATAATCAACGCGCATGAAAAAGCGGCGGCGGCGTGCCGCTGAAGTCCTCGCGCGGCTCCAGAACTTACGTAAGGGTTTTTTTTTTTCTGCGTTACGTAAAATACGTAGGAGACGCACAGACGCACTGGCCACGCCCCCACGCAATAACAGCTAGTCCTGCAATATGGACGTTCCAGGAGGCCCGGGCGAGTGAGTGGTGACGGGAAAATGTGGAAATGGCGCCACGGTGTGGGCAGCTCTTTAATGACAAAGAGCATTGTTTAAACAGACCTTAGTGACTATCACAGAGCTTCCTGTTCATCCTTAACCCAATCTTCAAATACTACAATCACAATATACACAATATATACACGATATTGGACTGGTGGCTTGGCCGTTAAGGCTCTGGGTTACTGATTTGAAGGTCCCAGCACTGCCAAGATGCCACTAGTGGCCCAGAGAGGGCCCCTCTCTGCTCCAGGTCAGGTCAGAATCATGGCTGACCCTGCGCTCTGACCCCAACGTCCTGACAACTTTCCTAAAGACTGTAATGTATATGTGAATAATAAAGACTCATTAATATCTGTGACTTTAACCGTGGCATGGTTGTTGGTGGTGGTGGTGGAACTCTTCCTTCCTTTTTAAAGACTTTAGCGCCAACCAGCCACCTGACCATCTCATCCGCACCTTAAGCTAAAACAAGCGTGTTAGATTTTGGTTGGAGATGAAACCCTCGGGAAGGTCGATCGTTGCTGACCACTGCGCTAAAGTTTACATAAAAACAACAGTAGCTCAGCAATTTAAATAAATAAAGGTTATGAGTTCCAACCCCAGCACCACAACGCTCCCCCTGCTGGACCCTCTCTCTGCTCCAGGGGTGCCATGTTATAGCCCCTGGAAGAGTATAATAATCCGGCTATAAAACTGGACTTTGTTCTCCTTATGAAGAGTGTACATATTGGTACACAGTCATATATTAGCACACATATCATCAGAAATGAAATTATTCGTAGGATGAACATGCAGACCACCTTCGGCAAACACGTTTTATTCTGTTATCCCTTTGAAGATGTACAGGCAACAGCCCGAAATGTTTATGGCTGAAGTTTAAGACACTCGTTTCCTTAACTGCGTTTCAAAACACGGACAAAGCAGAGTAAAGTACAAAAAAAAAAAAAAACGTCTACAGGTGAAATGTTTTCTTTTTAAATCTTTACACCATGACAGTCAGTCAAGGATCAAATAATCCACAGGAGACTATCTTACAGTCTTGTTTGGGCCTTTCGTTATAAGTGGGCACGTCTTCTAGTCTCCTGAGAACCTCTGTGCCTTCAACAACTTGCCTGAGGGAGAGAGGAAAATGCAATATTGAGAAAAATACAAATGCTGTACTTCTTTTATATTTTTTTAAATGGGTGTTTCTATTATGTAGTTCTCTAATTATAGTACTTTCTGCGCAGTGATTTCGACTTCTTTCACTGGATACTAAAAAAAGGGTCATTTATGTCATGGGGGAAAATAAAGTGCACCTTCGATTCTATGTCTTTATTTATTGGCACCTAAATAAATAACTATTGTGTGGTCCTTGGGGACTGATGTGGGTTGAGGTCTGGACTTTGACTTTTCTTCTTCTTTAACCATTTAGATGTTGGTTTGCTGGTGTACATGGAAACACTGTCCTGTTGCACGACCCAATTTCAGCCCAGCTTAAAAGCTGCTGGACAGATGTCCTCACACTTGTCTAAGAATATTCTGGTATAAAGTGGACTTCATCGTTGTCTCAACTTTCCCAGATCATCATGCCACCACCTTCAACAGCTTCACTGTTGGTATGAGGGGTTTGTGGTGATACTCTGTGTTTGGTTTTCTCCAAACATGGTGCTGTGCATGATGACCAAACATCTTCACATTGGTCTCATCAGTCCAAAGAATAGTGTTCCAGAACTTTTGTGGTTTGTTTACATGCAACGTTTCAAACGTAAGTCATGCTGCCTTATTCTTACTTCAAATTTGTGGTTTTCTTTCTAACTCCAAGTGTTAAATGGTCTGACCTTGGACTGAATTTACTGGGAACGCCCACTCCACTCCTGGGACGATTTTTCAAGACGAAGGTCTCCATTTATAAACAATCCTGCTCACTGAAGAACGGAATTTAAAACTGTTTGGAGATGGCCTTATGACCCTTGTCAGATTGATGAGCAACAACAGTTGCTTCTCTGAGCTCATCTCTGATGTCCGTTCTTATTGGCATGATGTAGACACACACCTGAGTGTTCCAGATCACGAAAGTGCCAAAAGTTCTGCTTTTATTGATGTAGTCCTACTTCTTTATCATTAACTAATCTTCAGCATTTCATAAGTAACACCCGGCTGCTAATTGCTCTGTTATTGATTGTGGACGTAGGAGGTGTGTATTATTTCTTTTCCCACCTGGTTTCTGAATGTTGGTTTGCTTCTTGGGAAAAATTGACTACATGTTGAATACTGAACCTGATTTCAATATATATATCCATATACTGTGAGGACCACAGAATTGACATTTAGGCCCTGAAATAAAAAACAGAATTGAAGGAGGATGTACTGTCTTTTTCCCCCATGACTGTATTTTCAATCCCAGGCCTGTCTTTGGTGTGTCTGTGAGCTCAGAGTATATTCCCTCGATTTGATTGTCTTTTTTTGGCTTCGTCTCATTGCGTTACTAAACCTTGTTTTTGTGTACAGATGCAAACGTTCTTTGAGAAACATTTTTTCATCGATGTGGTACATGAGCTGAAACACCTACCCAAAGGCCACATATTTTTTGTCCATCCACAGGGCTGGCTGTAGGGTGATGTAGAACTGAGAGCTGTTAGTGTGGGGACCTCGATTGGCCATGCCCAGGATGCCTCGCTTGTTGTGAGACACAGAGAAATTCTCATCTACGAAAAGGGCATCAGTGGCTGATTATATGATCCACTGACAAAAGAGACTGGAACTATTCGAGAAAATTCAGTACAGTATACGAGTTCTCATCGTGTCTAATTACGTTTTTAAAGGTTTGTGGTCAAACGCTGCACGGACAATAATCCTGTACCTTCAAATGTTGGACCATAGATGGACTCCCCACCATTCCCTCTGCTTTGTCCTGTAATGTCTGTAATACAGGTAGAAAAAAAAAAATTCAAATTCTAAGCATCAATTTGAGACATTTTTACTCTGTGTGTGTGTGTGTGTGTGTGTGTGTTATAGTATAGTACCTCCTCCCTGGACCCAGCCATTAGGTACGACTCTGTTCAATAATGAGTGCTTATAGCAAAGTGTGAGATCGCTTCGAGAGGTGCCCGCCTCTCCAGTGCACAGAGCTTTAAAGTTTTCACATGTCTTCGGGCACAGATCTGAGAAGAGCTGAGGAAAACAAAAACGTCTTGAATTAGAATGCACAAATCTACAGATTGAGTGAACGCTTAATCAGATCTTACCTCAAACAGCATTCGCCCGACCGCCTCTTCTCCGATCATAACGTCCATGTATACAAATACGTGCTGTAGAGAGAGATGAGTAAGTACGAGTAAGGATTTAATACTACTGTAGTAAATAATCTAGCATGATATTACACCAATGCGCTCTACTGTTTCACCATATGCCAAAGTGTGAAAGGTTTAGCGTTGATTTAAAGATCAAATTGTATACGTTTACATTTATTCATTTAGCAGACGCTTTTATCCAAGGTGACTTACAAATGAGAGAATTTGCTTTATTAATCACATTTAAAAAAAATATATATATATATATATATATATAATAATAAAACATTCCTGAACTGCGAGCGAGTGTACATGTCGTGATATCGCTTTGATTATTTCTCGAACTGAATCTTTTCTCGCACTTCGGTGTAAACAAATGAATCATTTGGATCGCTGCAGGTCTGCTGTAGAAAGTCAGCACACTGTTGGGTTTCTGTGTGTTGAGTATCGTGTATTTAGCCGATGGTGAGCAGCGTACTCAGTTGGGCAATTCAAACTGATTTTAGTAGCATTCTTATGCTGTACTTTTGTTGATACACGGTATGGCTAAAAGTATGTGGACACCTTAGTGTTGGACATCACATTCTGTCAGCATGGACAATAATGTCAAGCGGTTCGCCCTTTAACCTCCACTCTTCTGTGAAGACGTTCCACGTGGAGAGAGTTTGGGCACTGATGTCGGGCGAGATGGTCTGGCATGGAGCTGGCGTCGGATTCTTCAGAGGGTTTGAGGTCAGAGGGGTCTGTGCAGGTCAACGGAGTAAACCATGTCCTTATGGAGGTCACTTTTATGGAGTGTATATTTCAGTTTGTCTTTGACTGACACCCAAATGCCAGAACTTCTGAGCGAGCGGGACAGACTGTCAGTGCTGGAATCCTCTGAGCGCACTTACCCCAGTGCTGTGCAGGTGTTGGGTGTAGCACTCCTGGGCAAGAGCCGCGTAAAGTGCTTGGGGACGGTAGAAGGTGAACGTCCAGTGTTTCTCTGCCCAACCACGCAGCTGCTTTTCATCACCCAGCAAACTCCCACTCACAAAGCACGCCACGTTATATTTTAAACCAGGGTACCGCCACATCTCCCCCCTGAGCTCCTGCAACCACAAGACAGCCGTCGCATTAACCCTAACCCTGGGCATTTCATGATCTGAACATTCAATTAACATGAAATACATAAAGGCGAGAGAACCTTACCTTTCTTTTATTCGTTATATAGACATGCCAGTCACTTTCAAGCAACGGCCAAATGATGGGGTCAGCAAATGAAGTTGGGAATTTTTGTTTCAGTCCCTGTGTTAAAATACCCCCCAAAACAACAACAATGAAAAATAATGTAAATTAATAAAGAAACACTATTTTTTGGTCAGTAATAGATGTGAAACCACAAATTCACAGAATAATTACCTCGGCAATACTTTTAGCAGCATGAAAATTGTGCGTTTTTAACAAACCAACAATTTCCAACTGCATTTCACATGCCATGTTTAACTACTGCACGTCCAAACTAAACAAGCCAGGTGGTCTCTATGGTAACCGGTAGACCTGGCGCACTAAGATGACGCAAGTTGCTATTTAAAGCCTTGAACACGGAAAACATGCACACACACACACAGGTGGATGAAGCAGACTTTTGTGACACCTTTTTACAATAAAAATGATAACAATAATGAAGTCCTCCTCATACTTTAAAATATCTTCTTTTAAAACTTTTTTGTAACAACCAAAATGATTTAGCTAGGTAAAGTAGTTTCTTTAATGCTATATTACTCATTAGGCCTAATCCATGTTTGTGTTAAACACAGTACATTAAATCCCCAATTAGTAATAGTTTTATTTACAATAAGCGCTCTTTATTTGATTGATTTGTTAAGGGGCTGGCTGTGCATTTGGTATGGTCTAATGTGATGTAAATTAGATTTACTAAAACAAACTTCCTGAGTATTTCTACATTTGTTCTCTAGTCTGGAAAACAAACCCAATCTCTATGATGGAACCTGAGTGACGACAGCTAGCGTACAGTCGGTTTAGCCTGTCTGTCTGTCTGGTCTGGACTGGTCTGAGACTATGTGCTATGCTGCAAGAAATGAGAGCCGCTCCTTCCTGAGTGGGATGGAGACCGTCCCGCTCCAACAGGCCAGCCTTGCCCTCAAAGTACACCAATTATCTATAAAGCCCACATTGGTTTTGGAGCACCACCTAGACATCCAGCAGTTTCGCGACCGTAACCTTTAGTGCATTCCTAAAACTCTGAGATTACCTGCTATGTCCAGTGGGGTAGCAGGAACTCCTCCCAAACCCTTCTCACCATGACTGCAGATGCTCAGAATCTCAGAACTTGTTCTCTTCTCTGAACTTGAAGAGTCACAAGTGCCGTGTACCCCACAAGGATTTTGACATGAACTCAAGTTTTAGATTCATATTTACCATGTCTGTTTTTTTTTTGCGTATTCTTTTCAACCATTTATTAGACTTGGCTCAAATTGACTTGAGGGCATTTTATATTGCTCAAACAAATAAAGGTTTTATTTAGATTTTGAGGTGAAAAAGAAACTGGAACAAGCTCTATATTAATTCCCTCCAAGCGGCATCAGTCCTGACGGAGTTTCAGCGTAGTCCTTCAAGGAAAGAAACCTGCGAAGCTTATGGTTAAAATCGATGGGAAGCTCATGAGGAGGCTTGTACTTCTGGGTCAAAGTGGAACTCAAGTAGGAGATGAGTTCACAGTCATCCTCATACTGAACCAGCTTCTTCTTGTACTTCTTCTGAGTGTAGCTCGATGTTTTGTTATATGCTGTGTAGAAGATGGGAAAAATTGTTTATTTAATAAGAGTTTCAAATGATGAAAACTATGCACTTGTTGAGTGTTCTTAATTCCTGGCAAAGCAAGAGTCGCTGCCTCATTTCCACTGGACTAAACATCTAAAACTAAACTCACCATTACCTTTAAGATGTAAGGCCAGGTAGTGTATAGCAGATCTCTTCATGCTGAGGTACGGGAACTTTGGCTTGAGGTTGCCCAACTCTGTCATGCCTTTAATGATGGCTGTGGCTACTCCCTTGGATGAAGAATACATACAAATGAGATTTAATGTTGATTTTAAATGAAAGCATGGCTGAAATGAAATTAAAAAAAAATTAGTGTGGGGAAAAAAAGCCAGCGTCTCATTTATTTCCCTCGTACCTGTTCCAAATAACCCAGTATTGGCAAAGAGGTCAGTTGTATTGGGTCTCCCATTGGTGGAAGTTTATGAGGGACTTTCTGGTGCCAGTAAGTCTCAGGGGATCTGGGAACAGGTACAAAAATAATCTTATTAGTCAGTTACCGGAGTATTGCAATTACAATGGCTCAGAGATACTGGGGCTGTTCTAACAACTGTCACCTTAGAAACTTGTGTTGTTTCTCCTCTGTCTCAAAAATGTAGATCTTCTTCTGGTATTCCACTGCAAAGTTCACACTGCCACGAACCAGAGCCTCATACCTTCACACAAGAGACAAAGGAAAATGGTTAAAATAAATAAATAAAAAACACTCCACCAGCTTACATTGACTTGGTTATGTCTGTGTGTGTATTAATGGCATTGGTGAGTTAAGTGTCTATACAGTATACGCAGCAATAGTGAATATTAGAGACTGGTATGTTGTGTGGGTTTACATTTAACACAAATGAACATAAATGAACTTTGACACAAAGCTGAGAATTTTAAAACGGCATCTAAAATGTTGTGTACCTCTGCTGGCCTTCTAGGTATGTGACTGGACAGTAGCCTTTTAGCTCCACCTGCTGAGGGAAGCGACTCCTCACCTCGCCAGCACTCAGCTTACGGGGAAGAAACTGAGGAAGGGGCAGCTTATGAGGGCAAATTGGGGCCAAAAACTGCTCTGGTGCCTCAAGAAATTTCTATTGTAATGGAGAGATGGGGGGAAATGTCAGTCTTATAGAATGCTATTGTACATGTAGAGAATCTGATGTTTTGTAGGTTTTGTTCAGTGGGTTATGACCCTAACCCTTTCAGTACTTTAAATAATCAAAAATCAGTTTTTTTCCCCCCTGATTTGTGCTACACAGTATGTGGGCTTGTAAAGAGTG
Organism: Ameiurus melas; assembly: GCA_012411365.1. Taxonomy (NCBI): domain Eukaryota; kingdom Metazoa; phylum Chordata; class Actinopteri; order Siluriformes; family Ictaluridae; genus Ameiurus; species Ameiurus melas. Next base: position 21,873,260 of record CM022763.1, on the reverse strand, counting down.
CTAATATTTCAAAGCACAATTATCTCTAACATAACATTATTTTATATATATATAATTAGACCTCCACCTCAAGGTACTTCCTGGATGCCATTTTGTAGTAGCATCTCCTGAACTCTGCAGCCAAATCCAGGGAAGTGTTGAGGGAGCAGTCTACCAAGTGTTTATGGAGAGCCAAGCTCACAGGACAATAATGGCCAAACTCGCCCAGTCGAGACTGAAGCTCACACGGAGTAATACACAGATGCGCTATGCTGGCAGCCTGGCCTGAGAGAAAATTCATGGAGTTAAAACGGCCTTGAATTCATATTTTCAGTGTGATGACTGAAATATAGAGAGAACAGATGGTAAAAAAATTAACTTAACAGCTTCAAGGTCAAACCATTGGGAATAAGTACAGGAAGGAGTTTATACACGCACTTTTTCTTCTCAGCGCTCACCTTTACGAATTCTCTTCAGGTAGGTGTGGATGTGTCGCATACTAATCTGGGTTTCATCCAGAACCTGATGCCATACCCACCAACTGCTTTTGTGCGCATTAACTGGAACCCAGTTTTGGTACTGCTGATGGAAGTGTTTCCTGACTGCCTCAACCTCACGCTTAAAGCAGGAAATCCGGACGTCCAGGAATCGAGTGCTGTCCTGCATCGGGTATGGCCTGTAAACGGGAGGAGGATGAAGGCATCACTACACGTAACAGAGATCAGGCTTTTTACATTCGTTTCTTTACTCATTGAATGAATAACTTCAGACCTGTCTGGTTTCTTCATATCTTTCATGCCTCTCCTTAGCATTTCATCTTTGTCTATCTGTAGCTCGATCACTCGAATAGGAATAATGCGGCGAGCTGCCATCAGGTCCGCCTGTCTTTTGGTCATAGGAAATCCATCCAGCACGTACCTGGGTTGAAGATCGAACATAAATACATTATATATACATATATATACATATATATATATATATATATATTTTTTTTTTTTTCAGTTCCTAAGTTCTTTGCCACAAGGTGCCATGTTGAACTTCCAGTGACCAGTATGAGGAAGTGTGAGAGCAATGACACCAAATTTAACACACCTGCTCCCCATTCACACCTGAGCCCTTGTAACACTAACAAGTCACATGACACCAGGGAGGGAAAATGGCTAATTGGGCCCAATTTGGACATTTTCACTTAGGGGTGTAGTCACTTTTGTTGCCAGCGGTTTAGACATTAATGGCCGTGTGTTGAGTTATTTTGAGGGGACAGCAAATTGACACCGTTACACAAGCTGTACACTCACTACAGTGTCATTTCTTCAGTGATGTCACATGAAAAGTTATAATCACATTACTCACTTTTACTCACTTTTGTGAGATACTGTATATATCTACTCTTCACACTGAAACGAAATGAAAACCCTCAAGACCGGGCATGAGATTTAGAATTTATGATTGTTGCCTACAAGTCCACTACCACATGGCTACCACATGGCTTCGCTGCGCATTTCTATGGCATTAGGTTACAGTGAATCAGACGTCTTTCCCTTAAAAATGGCGTCATCTGTCTGGCTAAAAGCACTGCACCAGCTGCACTCATCTGCATGAAGATGGGCTTTGAGGTCACTGGTTTAGCTCTCTCCCATGGGGAAATTGTAGGTTTGTAAAGATTTGGAATGATGCTATAGGGTCTGCCATTAAATTCCATTTTATTTTACAGTGTTTGTTCAATAGGCATAAAAACAGCTTTACAGAAATCTGGAATTAGACCGTACAGTAACTGAGGGTTAACAACTCCAACACTAACCCTAACCACAAATGCCCAAAAATGGCAGTTTGCCAGTATAGGATTTTAAATCACAACCTTCTGGTCAACAGAAATAGTAATGTATAGATCTCTAGATCTGGTTTCTCCAGAAACAATACCCTAGTGTAAGGAAAACGTGAGACTGAAACGGTTCATTACCCCCGTGTGCTGCAGACTATGTTCAAAAGGACCATTTCTAGGCACTGAATGGCCAGTTCATCAGGCACAGTCAAGCCCTGGCTCAAGTACTTCAGCATCTCAGTGGCGAGCTCTGTCTCGTCTTGGAGACTGAGCACGGTCCGCATTACACCACCGATGGTTACATGTGCCAGTCCATATTCACGTGCAAACATGCAGGCAACTACCTCACACAACATACACCAACATACAGAAATAAGAAAAACAACTTTTGTTAGTTTGTGGTGTAGGCATGCTTTAAAGTCTTATAATGTTTCATAAAGTTTTATCCGACTATGCTAACTTCTGTACGTCAGCAAAAGCAACGGTCACCGACCTGTACTTTTTCCAGATTTCGGACTACCGATGATGGCAAGTTTGATGGGCAGGGAAGGGTTGGGCTTGGGCTGAAGGTGGTATTTGATAGGGTTGATCATGAAAGTGTTGCGTGTCTCCTCGGAGGCAAAGAAGTAAATGAAGTCGTGTAAGATGATAAAGAAGCTAGTATTAATGGGGTCCTGCATATGCTGGATCAGATCTCCCTCTGCATACTAGATATACACATCAAAACAAAACGAGTCATTATTTACATGAAATGTGTACTTTAGCTTTTGTGAAGGACATGTATAAATGTATTTTTTCCCCATATATTCGGATACAATCTTATGTGAGAATATTTTTGGAGCATTTATATCCAGAAACGTAATGTACTGGGTGTAACCCTTATATGTAACCATATATAGGCCTACATTTTTAATAGTGTCTGAATACCTTTTTGTTTTTCATATCCATTTTGTTCTTTATTCATGCTAATGTATACATCTTTTCTTTGTACATATTTTGAAGTAGAATGTCCAATGGTACAAATTACCATACATATCCCCCCATACATATTGCAATATAATTGTGAAAGCTATATTGTTGAATTAAACCAAATGTGCAATGATTAACATTAACATGATGATTAGAGCCAGGACTATTCATGCAGGAATACGCCACATCGTACTGCAGTTAACAGTACTTTTTGAGGGGCTTAAAGTGCCCCGAAAATCACAGTTGGGATCATTATCATCGTTGTATAGTGAGGACTCAGCAAATTGAAGAGTTTGAATACATATACGAGCGTAAGTTAGAATGCTCCGCTCTGTCACTAACCCGGACAGGATCCCAACAGCCGAAGGCACTGTAGTACTTGTAAGAGAAGCGCAGGAGTTTCTGAGCAGTGGTATAGTTGATGGGATAACACGTTTGAAATAGAGCTTCCCTGTTCTCCACCAGAGGCTTGACTTGTTTTAGTAGCTTGGCACGCACAATGTGAGGCTTCTGGCCAGCACTGACCGCCAGGTGAGGAATCCGGTGTTCAGCCAGAAGCTCCTGAAAGAAAGTAGTTCATTTAGTTCATGCGTCTTTAAAAAAAAAAAAGAGATTATTTAATTTCAAGTCATATAATTTTACTCAATTCCAAAACTATGTTCACCATAATCATGGTGAGGTTGCCGTCATCCTGGTTAAACCTCTCACTGATCTCTGTTCCTATCCGATCCTCTGCGCTGGCCTCGGACTCTTCTTCCTCTTCGTCCTCTTGCTCCTCCTCGGGAAACTCCTCCAGCAGCTTATATTCCAGCTCTTGCTCCCAGTTCAGCTGATCTTCCTGCACCTCATCTTCCTCGTCGTCTCTTTCCTAGGTGGAGAAAGGTCATCTTGAGGCTCAGTGCACTACAGTGTTAGTGACAAGAACTATACAGTAGTTATGTCTTACTCTGGGTGTTTCCGGTGCATATTCGGAGACAAGTTCAGCTCTTCTTTGAGCAATGGCCTCCTCCTGGTTAACAGAATGATAATGACTATCCTTAATCATGTGGTCAACAATGTATTTGTGATATTTGAGCCATCATTTTCCAACAACGCTGGCCTTCTCAGCTCAGAACTGTAATTAATCTTCTCTTGCTCACCCTAATTTTGCTGCGTAACTCTTTAAGCAGCTGCAGCTGCGCTCTCCTTCGAGTGCATCTCTCCCTCCATCTGTCAAGCCATGGGGGCAGCAGACGCTTCACCACTTCCGACACCTCCACAGACATAACTAAGGCAGTATCTGGGTATAAGTGGCGCTCCACTAGAAAGGACACCTCTTCTGAATGCTGAGGAAAACCCTCGAGAATAAAGCCTGTTGATCTACCATAAAAAGTCAGTGAAAGAAATGGAACACTTCAAAATATGTATAATATGTGTATACGGAATCTGAATATTGCATGGGTAACCCTTTACTTGTATGGCTCTTGATGCCAGAACTGCAGCAGAATCTTCTCTAGGATTTGGTGCGTTAATGGCTGTCCATCAGATAGATATGACTTTATGGCTTCCTCTTCATCTGTCAGTGCAGGAGTCTCCTATAGAGCAAAACATGGTCTTCATGCACAAAAAACACACATTTCAAACTACTACAACCTACCCATTGTTACTTACGTGCAAAAAAAATGGACATTATCTTTAAGAAATTAACAAAATTGTAGATATGAATCCAGTTCCTCCTGAAGGTACTATGAGTATCTGTACAAACAATTGTTGAATAACTCTTCGGCTTGTACAGACACTGCATCGTTCAGGACGGACCCACAAAGTGACTCTCAAGGAAGAACCAAGAAGGTTCAACTGAACCCCAAGACAAAGGAACTGGTGAAGGAACTGGAGACATCAAGTACAAAATATGTACATCCACCGTTCAGAGAGTCCTACATCACCATGGACTAAGCCCAACTAAAAAAAAGCCAGCCTGACGTAAGCAGGTGATCACCAACCTTTTAGAGGAGTGTTCTCTGCTCAAAACAAAAATTTAACTGTTTGGCCATAATGATTGATGAACCTTTATGGAAATGACGCAGATATCATGTAACTTATGTTTAAAAAAAACTATTTTTTATTAAACACATTAAGGGGGAAATATTGTTCAAAAGTAACTGAAGAATGGTCAAGTTTACGATGGGAGTTAATTATAAAAAAAGAAATGTGACAAAACAAGCACTAAATATTCAGATCAAAATACTTTAGCTTGGAAAACATTTTCATATCTCTGTTCTCATGTTAATTGGTAGTGTGATTTTTTTTTTACTTTTTCTATCAGCCATGGAATCTTCTCCATATCTACCTCAGTGTGGTCTTTAATATCGGTGAGGGTTTCGTTTTGGCTCAGCTCCACGGGAGAAGCTGTGGACTGGGTATGTGCCTGCAGCAGACTCTGCAGATCACTGGGTGGCTCTTCGGGCGGCTCTGCCTCGTCAGCATAGGGCACGCGTGTCCGAGTCTTGGCCAGAATCAGCTCTTGCAGGCGTTCCCGGAACTGGACATGAAAGAGACCCAGCTGCTGTGCCAGCCAGTGGCCTTGGGTGGTTTTTCCAGAGCCACGCACTCCCAGCAGGAAGATACGCAGGGCAGGAGGCTACGGAGGTGAAAATGCATGAGGTGAAAGATGTTCCTGTTCTTCTAATGATTTCGATCAGCAGTGGTATTAAAGAACATTGGGGTGTCATATGCAATGAGGATTATGATAGATGAATAGGTTATATAGTAAGTACAGTTGATTATACAATAGGTAACACAGTATTTATTGATCAGCTTTTCCTACTTGAAGTAGTCGAGTAGTTGGAGCATAGAGTTCTGGTGTCTGCATGAAGTTCTCCCATGCGTTGCTGCTAGAAAAGTAGTAGACCTTCTCTCTGTATTTTGCAGCGATGTCATTCGCACACGGCACTAACGTACCCTTCTCCCTGAGCACGACCGGGCAGTACTTCTTAGTATCCCCAAGCCACCTTTTATTGCTACTTTCCTAGGGATGGATGAAAATAGGTTGGAAGTGATGTAGGAAAAACATCTATAATAAACATTGTGTTAGGCTGTGCACCAACCTCTGCTTCATCCTCATCCTCCAGCACATCCTCGTCCTCCTCTTTATCCAGATCCATGCTGGACATCTCTTGGGCCTTGTACTTAAACGGTCCTAAATCAGAGAATCAGAAAGAAAGCGGAATCGACAATTTGAACAGGTTAATATACGTCCTCTGACGTGCAAAAACTCCTAGGAATTATTATTATTATTATTATTAGTTCTTCACACTGGAATTCATAACTTGTAATGAGTGGCATAACTCCGCAGTGTATAGACAGTGCGATGGTGTTATTTATATATAAAGAGAGAGAGAGAGAGAGAGAGAGAGAGAGAGAGAGAGAGAGAGAGAGAGTGAGAGAGAGAGGAATAAACAGTGACATACGTTCCATTTTGTCAACCATCTTCTGGAGTAGAATTTCAGGGGTTTGGTTGGCGATCTCCAGTGGAACATAGCTGAAAGTGATGGAGGACTCCATGCTATTCCAGTCCTCCATAAACTTCTGTAGCTGCAGCTTGTACATTTCCATTGCTGGGCCAGGAGGATAACCGTGTTCCCATGTACTATGCAACATCACCTCTACACACACACACACACACACAATAATTTGCCAGACTGAACATGACATGAGCTCTATTACACATTATTACTACAATCAACCCAAATCTTATCACACATTTATTGCCTAGATAAAAAAAAACGTGAAGATATTATAGGCACCACCAACCCATTTATTACTACTGATTCACAGGCTCAAGGCCTTCTGCTGTAAAACAATGATATACATAAAACAACACAATGGTGAAGCTGCAGTACCAGTAACATCAGGCTCCTCACGAACCACCTCCAGTGTGGAAAGAGCACTGCCTGTAAGGGTGTCCTTTTCGGAGTCCGCCATCCGCTGCCTGAATGAAGTCCAGAAAATACAGGACGTAAAACTGGACCTTACACGGTCTTCATGCAAGCTCTATAGGTAGCAATGTCTCTCTCTATCTCTACATACCATATATCTACAGTGGCAAGAAAAAGTATATTAAAAAAGTATATTAAAACATTGAACAAGCAGGGTATCTACGGCAGGACACCACGAAGGAAGCCACTGCTTACTGAAAAGAACATTGCTGCATGCCTGAAGTTTGCAAAAGAGCACATGGACACTCCACAGCGGTACGGGCAAAATGTTTTGTGGACTGATGAAACTAAGATTGAACTATTTGGAAAAGCCACACAGCACCACATCTGGTATAGAAAGGGCACGGCATATCATCATGAAAACATCAGGTTGGGATGATGTAAGGTATGGTGGAGGAAACCTCATGATTTGGGCCTGCTTTGCTGCATCAGGACCTGGCCAGCTTGCAAACATTGAGGGGAAGATGAATTCTCAAATGAATTCCCAAGTATATCAGAGAATTCTTCAGGATAATGTGAGAATGTCTGTACGTCTGTTGAAACTGTGTAGAAGTTGGGTGATGCAGCAGGACAACGACCCAAAACACCGGAGCAAGTCCACAACAGAATGGTTTCAGAAAAACTAAATCCACCTTTTGCAGTGGCCGAGTCAGAGCACAGACCTCAACCCAATAGAGATGCTATGGAATCACTTGAAGAAAGCCATACACATGAGACATCCAAAGAATATGACCGAGCTAAAGGAGTTCTGCCAGGAAGATGGGATAAAATTCCTCCTGAACGACATGCAGGTCTGATCCACAGCTACAGGAAGCACCTGGTTGAGGTTATTGCTGCCATGGGGGGGTCAACCAGTTATTAATTCTAAGGGTTCACTTACTTTTTCCACTTCCATTGTGAATGTTGAATGAGTGTGTTCAATAAAGACATGAAAGATCAGAATTTTTTTTTGTTATTCTTTTAGGCACATTATATTTGTCAATACCCCTGACTTAGATGAAGATCAGATCACATTTTATGACAAATTTATTCAGATAAATAAATGAGCTTAGTTCTTATCCTTGTTTGCTCTAACTCACTGAGTGTTTTGGCTTGCTGCTGCATTCTGCCTCCGCTCCTCCTGTAGTTCAGCTAGTACAACCGCATCCACCTCCTCCTTGTTCACTTCATAAAGCCTTCTCAGAACGGTCCTTCCTATAATCACATGTCAGACTTTGAAGGCTTCCCAGGCTCGTTTAATTCTCACTTAATCAAGATAAGGAACAAATGAAATCTTTCAAGCTCAGCTCAACCACACCTTCTCCCTCACTGTCTCGGAGACAGAATATCACATCAGGCATGAGGTCAGGATGCAGTTGCTGCATGGCTGCCAGCTGAGCTTTGGTGGTGGGATAGTTGTCCAGCACCCATCCCCTTTTAAACTCAGCATCTGCATCTTCTGCCTGAATCTAAATAGTTATGGAGTACAGCTATCGTAATATATTTATCCGTTATGTAATAACAGTACAGTGTAAGACGCAGATCATGAACAAAAGCACAGATCGAGGGCCGTACCTGTCTGATCCATTCTTCCAGGACGTTTGCATGCATATTATCTGTTTGTTCCACCGACATCTTTTCTGCTTCTTTCACAGCGTCTTCCACTAGAACTTGAACGTCTGGGCGATCCCCCGTCTCCTCCGTTTCTACAGCAACGAGCGACAATGGCAATGATATGTCTCACTTATCAACAAAAGGCTTGACAGTGAACCTGTAGAGTAAATTTTAACCTGTAATCCTTCCCAATGAGCTTTACATTTGCTTGTGTTGCCACTGGTGTTTTCAGGCTCTACTTCCTCATTGAGACCACGGTTGAGAAAGATACTCGAAAACATTCTTACAGTATCCTTAACTACTACAGAAATTTCTCTGTTGAACATTTAGTCCCACCTCTCCTCCCATAATTACTCATGGGAATGTTTACAGCTCTCACCAGACTCATCCTTCTGTGTGCAGGCCTTTTCCGTTGTGTCCTGACATGTTTTCTCCAGCCTTTCTTGCCTGAATTTATCCATGACCACCTCCGTCAGCTTCTTCATGTCTATCACGACCGCGCCATAACGCTCAGCCAAGAGCGCGCTCAGAGTGCTCTTTCCCGACCGTGGCGGCCCGATCACAGACACTTTGCAGGGTGGGCGCGGCATGGGTGGGAGCAGGTACCGTCTCGGGTCCACCATAAACATCTGCAGAGCCTCCTGAGAGGACAGGACGTAGATTTTATTCAGGAAGCTGGTGGAAACAAAAACAAAATGTATACGCAAACATCAATTCCACACGTTCTATCCAGACGAAGACTGACTGCCTGAGGTTAAGTATTCAACCACACACACACACACACACACACACACAGAAGACGATAAGCTATATTGTTGAAAAGTGCTGTTTTGGAGACAGTTTACAGCGTTCATTTCTCGTCCACCCTCGTACACTGACCTGACGGAAAATTCAGGTTTCCCATTGATCATTTTGCCGTCTTTGAGGGCAACCGGGCACGTGCAGCCCCAGCGACTCCTTCGCCAAGGGAAGCCTGGTGCTATGGTCTTCCTGGAGGACAGCATGTTCAACAGCTCTTCCTACAACGGGACAAGACAATGCGGAATATGCAGCGAACACACAAGCAGCAGCCCCTGGCATTGTGTTTAATCACAAAGAAAGGGGATCTTACCGTGTCCATCTCGTCAGGTGGTTCCACCTCATCTGTGTTCAGCAAGCGCATAGGTACAGCTGCTCTCCTCACCGCCATGAAGTCTAGACGACTTATAAGACACTATACACAAAACATCATTTTCGTCAATTTGTCAATTCTTAGTCAGTCAGTGCAGTTTAATATGACGGCGTTCACCCACCCCAATAATCTCTTCTGGATCCTTGTTTCCATCAAGCTCAAGTAAATACTGGGGGTCATGAACTGCCATGAAGTCCTACACACACACACACACACACACACACACACACACAGAGTCAAGTACTAACTCTTTCTCTAGACAAAAAGAATTCTCATAGGAATGTTTTTACCTCCAAAGGCACAAGCATGGTGTCTTTATAAAGGAGAATCCTGCGATGGGCCTCCTCTGGGTAATACTCTTTTTGCTTCACCAAGTGACCGATCGTGTCGTTCTACACACACACACACACACACACACACACACACACAACTATCATGGAGTATAAGTCTGTCTCTCTCTCGTTTACACATGAAACATGGTGCAGAAGCTTGGATCAAGTTATGGATTCATCTATATGAAGACACAAACTAATAAACACGTCCTTGCCTGCCCTGTATTATAACGAGTATGACTGTTGAGCACAGTTTGTAGTATTTGCAACCACTCAGTTTTTGTTTATTCCTTCGTATTGCTTTACCTAAGCCAACCAGGACAGCCAGGAACCTTGGGGCGACTCTTGACCTTCACAGACCACATTTCAACAACCTTCACACTAACTGTCCCTCATCGGTGGAATGAACTTCTGACCTCAATCCGGACCGCAGGATGTCACGATCTTCAAAAAACAGCTAAAGACCCAGCTCTTCCGTGAACATCTATCTAAGCCCTATAAAAACATCAACCCCACATTTTCTTTAAAAAAAAACCCTCTACTCTGCACACTTTGCTTCTCTAGAACTCAATTACAAGATCTTGTTCTCCGCTTCGCTCGTATTTCATCATTTGTAAGTGGCTTTAGATAAAAGCGTCCACTAAATGAATAAATGTAAATGTAAAGGTACCTCTTCCTTCATCTTCTCCTCGTCCTCCTTGTCCTCTTCATCCTCCTCGTCCTCCTCATCACTGTTAGGTGACACCTTTTTCACCGCGTCCTGCTGCTGCTTCTGGCCTGCAAGGCGGTTGATCAGGTCCTTGTCTTCACACTACATCCACAGACAACAGGCAGCACTCATCCGAACTGTTCACACAGACACGAGAGAACCGTTTACACGTGACTCTGGAGGTGACATAAGGAAGAAGTTTTACCTTTATGTTGATGATGAAGTCTGGTGGGTGAGTTTGGTTCCGTATCAGTTCTATTTGCTCGTGAATATTCAGATATTCCCCAGACATGGATGGTAGACATGACAGAACATAACCTGCTCAAGCACAACATGGACAAGTGAGTAGATTACCTTCTACCTACATGTATTGGCTAAGTCATCGTATGAGCTATAGAAGTTGTAGCATTCTGTGAAATTGGCCGTCACAATAAACTGCTTCAGCCGCCTTCGGTCATTGTACCGTAGTTCTCCACCTCTGCTGTTTTCAGCTTTTCGAGAACTAACGTCACCATCTTCTCCTCAGGAATGTTCTTTCCCTCAGCCAGGATCGCTGAAAGCTAAAATCCAGACGTCACATGTACATCATAGTACAAAAGTATGACTTGAACTAGATCAAGAGAACAAACCAGAGCAGACAGACACACACCTCTTTCCCTTGCTCTGTGCCATCACGAATGTGAGTGCTGAGCAGCGGCGTGTCTGACGAAAGAGGATCATGTACAGATAAAATAAGAGATAATGCACAGCAGTACATAGCTGGAACTGATCAATCAAAATGACAGACTCTACAGTACCATCAATGAGGACACACCCCCAAGTTCGGGACAATTTTCTGGCAAGGGTCGACTTCCCAACACCCTGTAAAAGAACAAATCTCAGAGCGCATCTGGTTTCAAGCGTACACTAGGTGTTAGGTGTTAATACGCTATAAGTGTATGCCGAAAGTATATGGATACCTGACCATCACAGCCATAAGTGCTTGATAAGTTCCAGATCATACCCACATTATGTTATAATGCGCGCTCTTCTGGGAAGGCGTTCCACTAGATTTTGGGGCGTGGCTGTGGGGATTGGTGTTCACTCAGCTACACGAGCGTTAGTGAGGTTGAGATCAGGCGCTGATGTTGACGTGAGGAGGTCAGGGTTTTGTGAAGGACACTTTTGAGTTCTTCTACCTTCTTCCAACCGTCACACACCGTGTCCTTTTTGTGCACAGACGCACTGGAACAGTGTTCGGGCCTCTTCGTTCCAGTGAAGGGAACAGTTTTGGGGAAGAACCACACATGGGTGTGATGGTCAGGTGTCCATACGGTATATGATTTCAGCTAATAAGAAGGTCGAAACTCACAGGTTTCCCAAGGATAAGAAAGGACGAAGGCTTGGAGCGCAGAAATTCATTCTCAGCTTCATCCTCCATCAGCTCGTCAGACGAGTGGGTGTCAGGGACGGGAGACGCCATGGCGAGAAGAAAGCTTTCAAAACAAACAAACAAACAAATAAACAAACACCTAACAAAGGAAATAACAAGTCAACGTCAGTGTGGAACTGTGTCTGGAAACCTTCGTGAAGTTTCCTGCTTCTGTTCTCGAGATATTAAAAGAATATTTATGGTTAATTCTGAGGTCACTCAGCTCCTCACCTGCTCCACATGTATACATCATCTGTGTTGCGGTGTTACCATGGCGACCCTCCGTGCTCAGCGCGCGTGCGCAGACATGAGGCGCGAGAGTAAACAAACTTTTTTTTTCTTACAAGATGTGATGTAATGTGTTTAATCCAGTTTAAAAACACGTGTTGTGCTAAAAAAAAAAGGCAGTTAATCGCAAGTCGTAAATAAATAAAACCTTTTCTGAACTCACCTTTCAAAATTTCGCCTAGTCTTTTAGCAGTTTTCTTATCCTTCTGATTTAATGTACGCTGTGTTCTCATTTCAGATTTACCGAGTGAACATCTGTTCGTCCTTTTAATTCGTTTAAAACGTTTCATTGAAATAATAAAGATCTAAAGAGTGGACCACACTGAACGCAATGCGTTAGTCTGCATTTCCAAAAGTAAGCACCAGGGGGCGACAGTGTCCACGTTTCCCCTTAAAGCCAGAAGGACGGAACAGAGTTTGTAATGGTTTTATTGGTCGTAATAGGAATTGTATTGGTTATGAAACTGTAATCGTCCCTCTGGGTCGGTTAGATATTCTTTGAAGGTTTCTATTGTTTTATTTCACGAGAATTCGACGATAGCTTAAAATGTATTCAACAGTATAGTCACATCCACACAGAGAAGGGCAGAGGGAGGGTAAAGATAAGATATTTGCATTACATTACATGGTAACAAAACACCAAAGAATCTTTTTCTCCCTGACAGATGTTTCCAGTCGCCACATCTGTTCAGCCACACCTACTGCTCTCTTAAGTCAATAAAACTGACTCTGAGACATCATGATGTCCAGCATGAGTCAGATTAGTGTATGCAAGTTGAATTTACTCACACTTTTTGTCTATAAAAGAGAGATTAGAGATTAAAGCAAGGGTAAAGCAAGGGATTAAAGCAAGGGTGAGTGATTCTGTGTAACAGGCCATTCTGGCGATAAATCCTGCCTTTCCAGTGGGCCATTAAACACACACACACACACACACACACACACACACACACACACTGACTCAAACATAATGCATACACAATGACACACATGCCATCCTAATGAAAACAGGAAATACAAAATCTCCAGATGTTCAGTGTTCAGCTGGTTTCTCCATTAGCATGATTACTCTGGCCAGGCCGCAGACAGAATAACAACTCTCTAGTATGAGTTAATAGCATCTCATAGCTCAGACACAGGAAAGTGTATGCACAAAAATGTACACAACGCCTTCGTACTGTATATCTTGTGAGGGAAATTACTCATTTTTACTTTGTAATAGTTTTGTTCTGTTCAGGTTCATCTGAGGATAACGCCTAAGAAGTCCATGTCATGTCACTGAGATCAGTACAGATACAGAAACATGTTCTTCGGTTCAAGGTTCGTCTGCACATCTTCCAAGTCCCTAACACAACCTGTTTGAACTGCCTCAAACTGCTTCTTATCGGTACACAGAAGTGTCATGCTCTGCGTTTCTCTCATATATATATATATATATATATATATATATATATATATATATATATATATATATATATATATAAAAAATAGATAGATAGATAGATAGATAGATAGTGTATATAGTAGTGGTTCAGCACAAGCACTTCAGAGCACTCTCATTATTCCATCCTGCTTTAACCATCTTTCTGTAATAAATCTTTTTATCTTCAGAGGATGAGTCTGCGAGTGTTGTCTAATTTTCACGACAATTTGGCGTCTCCTGGCTGGGCTGCGCGAGTCTTTCAGCTTTTCTGGACAACGAGCAAACCGGAGGAGCTCGTGGAAAAGTTTGCCATTTTTTGTGCAGTGAAAGACTGATTCAGCCTTACCACTGACTGGTAGGAATCATCAAGAATTTAGAATTAGAATGTTATAAAGTCATTGTGCTTTACTGTCTGTGTGGAAGGGAGACAATCATATAAGAAATGTGTGTATTACATTGAGAGAGAAGTATATCAGAGGAGAGTGCACAGTGGTTTAGTGGTTAGCACGTTCGCCTCACACCTCCAGGGTCAGGGGCTCGATTCCTACCATGGCGCTGTGTGTGCGGAGTGTGCATGTTCTCCCCGTGCTGCGGGGGTTTCCTCTGGGTACTCCGGTTTCCTCCCCCAGTCCAAAGACATGCATGGTAGGTTGATTGGTGTGTCTAAATTGTCCGTAGTGTATGAATGGGTGTGTGTATGTGATTGTGCCCTGCGATGGATTGACTCTCTGTCCCGATGGGAAAGTATTCACACAACCAATCACCAGTGATCATTACTGGTGAAACAGCATTCAAAACCAGATTTTAATTTTAAGGAGGCAATTAGTTTTTCATGTGTGTGGCAGGTGTTGGATTTTTCTTTGCTTCAATAAAAAAAAAATACAGTAAATAAAAACTGTATCATGTGTTTACTCGGGTCGCCTTGGTTTTATGTTGTATTTCATCTGAAGATCTAAAACTATTTCGTACGAGATGTACACAAAACCAGAAGATATCCGAATGGGGCAAATACTTTTTCACAGCAAGCGTTTCTGGCAAAATCATTTTGTTTTTGTATGAACTGACCAAATCTATCCTCTGCCACGTATTAACCCCACCTCACTGAACCCAACATGGCTAAACGATCTCGCTCCAGCGCTCAGCAGTAAACATTCTTCTCTAATCACAGTAAATCACACTTCCTGATGAAGATGAAGACACACACACACACACACACACACTCACCCGTTTAACACGGTCTTTTAATAAATACAGAAACCATTCGCAGAATTGAGCTTTCATAAAAAGAAAACAGAATCATTAGCCCTGCAGATATGATGTTCCTCAGCTATAAATGGGGGGTGGGGAGTGGTGGACTGAGGCCATATAACAATTGCGACATGGCCACAATGTTGCACAATGACATGACCACAAAGTTTCTGTATTTTTAAAAACAGAATACCAATTAGCCAATCAGCAAACTGCATCAGTCTGAAAATCCGCCGGGTCATTTGTGTACGAGGCCTGTGGTATCCCTCTTCGAAATCTTCTTATTCTGTATGTCATTGAGAGAAAGAGACACGGAGCAGCGAGATGGGTTCTCCTTCCTGTACACAACCCTCTCCTTAATTGCCTCTTTGATCACCTGTGGAGGTAAAGTAAAAGAGTTAAAAAAAAAAAAAAAAAAAAAGGGTTTAATCTGGCCATAGGGTGTTTAGCGGGACGTTTCAGGGTGTTTAGCGAGACGTTTCAGGGTGTTTAGCGAGACGTTTCAGGGTGTTTAGCGAGACGTTTCAGGGTGTTTAGCGGGACGTTTCAGGGTGTTTAGCGAGACGTTTCAGGGTGTTTAGCGAGACGTTTCAGGGTGTTTAGCGGGACGTTTCAGGGTGTTTAGCGGGACGTTTCAGGGTGTTTAGCGGGACGTTTCAGGGTGTTTAGCGGGACGTTTCAGGGTGTTTAGCGAGACGTTTCAGGGTGTTTAGCGGGACGTTTCAGGGTGTTTAGCGGGACGTTTCAGGGTGTTTAGCGAGACGTTTCAGGGTGTTTAGCAGGCTCTGAACGCCTCACCTCTATGTTGTTGAGCGTGTTGAACTCCATGAGGTCATGCAGCTGACTGAAGGCCTTGTTGGAATACTGGAAGTTAAAGGTGGAGTACGGTGTTTCTGGGTCATCAAAGATGTCAAAGTCGGCAAACTCTTTGTCCGCTTCAGTCTCTCGAGGAATTCCTTCAGAGCACGAAGTACAAAAACACGTATTAATAGGTGGTAAAAAAAATATATTAAAATATATAAATAAATAAAGAGTTAAAAGAGTGAATTCACAGTGAATTTATTTCAAAATTTACAATTGTCTAATAACGTGTTGATAGTATTCAGTATTGTATACGCTCACACGCACACTTACCTGGGGCTTTGAACTTTCTGAAGTCTAGGTTAACCAACACGAAATGAATGACGGTGGGGCAGTTCTTGTTCCCCTTACTCGGCTTAAAGACGTAGCACTCTTTCATTCCTTCCCGGTCAAACACTTTGGGATCGATTCTGGGAAACGGAAGCTTGTTCATGCGTGCCCATTTCTCAGCCAACAGAAGTTCCTAAAGAACAGCACCACTTCAGAGTGTAAGAATTATTCTCATTAGCATCATAAGAAGATTGTTAGATAGATAGATAGATATCTATCTATCTATATGTTTTGATGCCATGGCAGTAGGCCCCTCCCACATAAAAAAAAGAGAGTTTTCAATCATACTTGAGGCAATGACAGCTTGAGACACGTAAAAAATAGCACGATTTTACTTGATTTGTCACATCCTTCCTGTTAAAAGATTTGCTACGGCATGAAAAACATGTCGGTTGTGAAGCACAAGTCACCCTTACAACAAATCGAGTGAAGAAAAAACAAAACAAAAAACAAAGCAAGCAATAATACTACACGTCAGTGTATTACAGAGTTACGTGAAGCGTGTACTACACATGTTTGTACACGTTTATAATCACCTTGAACGGAGGACTAGAGTCGCCAGGTCGGGCCGAGAAGTCGAAGGAGATAATGAGGTCCACACCCCTCTGGGGTCTCAGGATCAAAGGGTAGGGCAGGTTATAGGTCAGGCCGCTGTCCACGATATGGATCTTCTTGCTCTTTACGTCTAGCGGCTCGTAGATGCGGTCAAACTCATTGGGGTCTAATGCCATTCCACAATCGAGAGAGAGAGAGAGAGAGAGAGAGAGAGACGAGAGAAACAGTGAAAAAAAAAAAAAAAAAAAAAAAAAAAAAAAAAAAAAAAAAAAAAAAAAAAAAAAAGAGAGAGAGAGAGAGACAGACAGAGAGACAGAGAGAGAGAGAAAGAGAAAAAAAGAAAAAGAAAAAAAAAAAAAAAAAAAAAAAAAAAAAAACAAAAAGAGAGACAGAGAGAGAGACAGACAGAGAGAGAGAGAAAGACAGACAGAGAGAGAGAGAGAGAGAGAGAGAGAGAAAAACAGTGAGAGAGACAGAGACAGAGAGAGAGAGAGAGAGAGAGAGAGAGAGACAGAGAGAGAGAGAGAGAGAGAGAGAGAGAGAGAGAGACAGAGACAGAGAGAGAGAGAGAGAGAGAGAGAGACAGAGACAGAGAGAGAGACAGAGAGAGACAGAGAGAGACAGAGAGCACTTTTGTACATTTCCAAACCACACGAGCGCCATTGGACAAACATACTGTATACAACGTTAGTGTTTTCAAACCACGGTATTCTATACCTGTTACAGCATCCACTTCATCCTCGGGATAGTTCTGGGACAGGTTGTCGCTGAAGGGTGCGGTCGGAATGCTGGTGCTCAGGTTGAGACCCAGCATGAAGTTGTGCACTTTTCCCGCCCTGCCCTCACGCGTGTTAAACAGTGTGGAGTCGCTGAACAGAGACGTGACCATGCGCTGCATCCAGCTGGCCTGTTCCTGCTGATGGTCGTCCTGCATGCCGACTAAAGAGCAATCGCCAAGACACAAACAGGAAGTGTTTAGAAGCAAGCTGCACAGAAGAAGAAAAACAATGCACTGAACTGACTGTGTACATCGGTTCCACGTGAACGAACTCGGCTGCGACCGTTAACACAACTTTGCCCTGGAATTAAACTCGACGTCGCCACTCAGCCGAGCTCAGCGTTCGAACACCCGGGATCTCGCTACGTTACCCCACTGCTGTCAATCAGGTTAACGTAAACTTCCTGTCAGCGTTTCATCACGTTAACGTTACGTGGATCGCTCGAACTCGCTCGACATACAGTAAATCAAACTAGTCATCAGATTTACTCGTTTAAACTGCATCTAGCGTAAGATGGGATAATATAATAATACTTTTGATTTGCAGTGTGGTGAAAGAACAAACCACAGGTTGGCATGTTTCTAACACGAGACCTTACAGCTGTGCATTCTGGGTAATGTAGTTTCTCACCTTTGTGTGGCTCTTCATCATTGTCCAGGCTGTCTTCTCCAACAATATGCTCAGGTTTTATATGTTCTGTGAGACAAATACATACGGTTAGTCATATGTCTTGTGTTGTTATAGACGAGAGCTCCTTGCTCCTGACGGACTTACATGCATCTCCTTCATACATCTGGAGCAGTTGAAGGATAAGGGCCCAACAATGGTAGTACTCGGGCTTGAACATCTGACCATCTGATCAGTAACCCAGAGCATTATGCCAATGCTTCAACATTGAACATTTGAACTGGATTTAAAATAAATGACATACAAAAAGTATACAGTGGCGCTTGAAAGTTTGTGAACCCTTTTGAATGTTCTATGTTTCTGCATGAATATGACCGAACACAAACCGTCAGATTTTCACACGAGTCCTAAAAGTAGACAAAGAGAACTTAGTCTTAGAATTTATTGATTGAGGAAAGTGATCCAATCCGATATTGCACATCTGGAACCATCTGATGAGGTTTTAGGTGGCTAAAATATTCGAAAGGGTTCACAAACGTTCAAGCGCCACCGCATACTCAGACATGCTGTCATACATACAGTGCGTTAGTAAGTGTTCGTTTTACTTTCATGAGCTAAAAAAGGAGGTTGTGGGTTACACATTGCTTTTCTGCCGAGTCGTGAAACGCCCATTACAGGAAATAAGACTTTTTTTTTTAACCACAAAAGCCTATATATCTGATCAAATCTCATCTCAGCAAAATGCTAATAATCAGACAGGGAGCGTATCTCATCTCACATCTCCTCCTCTCCACGCACTAACCAGTGCCGCTTTGAACGGCTTGAACATATTTAGTCGAGAACGCTAACGATAACCTTTCATCGGCGGTTATGTCGTACATGAAGAACATCAGATTATCTAAAGTTCTGCTCAGATGGAGGACATAGCTGCGTGAAGCGTGATCATGGGCGTGAGGAGTACACGTCATACATACCCAGCTCCTCCTCCATGGTGCTTCCCCCAGGCATGTCCTTTATCCCCAATACCCTGTTAAAAAGAATGGAGAAGGCACTGCCCCAGACCCCTAAAGAACACACACACACACACACACATTGCAAGATATCACATACAGTGAGGGAAAAAAAATATTTGATCCCCTGCTGATTTTGTACGTTTGCCCACTGACAAAGAAATGATCAGTCTATAATTTTAATGGTAGGTTTATTTGAACAGTGAGAGACAGAATAACAACAAAAAAATCCAGAAAAACGCACGTCAAAAATTTTATACGTTGATTTGCATTTTAATGAGGGAAATAAGTATTTGACCCCCTCTCAATGAGAAAGATTTCTGGCTCCCAGGTGTCTTTTATACAGGTAACGAGCTGAGATTAGGAGCACACTCTTAAAGGGAGTCTCCTAATCTCCGCTTGTTACTTGTATAAAATACACCTGTCCACAGAAGCAATCAATCAATCATACTGTAGAGAAGTGTTTTTCATCCTGTGCTCAAATATCCTGATGTTCCCCAGGGTTCCATTTTGGGTCCTCTTCTCTTTTCTCTAAATTTGCTTCCTCTAGGTCACATATCATTGAGAGACGTCATTTATCGTATGATTTCTATGCCGATGACGCTCAGCTATATCTTCCTGTGAAGAATAAGACTTGCTCTGGGTCTGGTTTGTTTGACTGTCCACATGACATCCAGCTTTGCATGGACTTGCTCCGCAGTATATTTGTGATCTTATCACCCTGTACACTGCTTCAGGACCCCTTTCGATCATCCAGTCTCACTACCTAAGTTCCTCGTTCACATTTTAAGGCTAAAGGTGACCGGGCTTTCTCAGTGGCTGCTCCTAGGCTTTGGAATAGTCTTCCTTTTCTTGTTTCTGTGTTTAAATCCTCTTTGAAGACATATTTATATTCTTTACGTTTTAATCCTTCTTTTAATTTGTATTTGTTTTTATTCTGCTTCAGATTTTTCGTACAGCGCTTCGGTTTCCACATCTGTTGTTTTAAATTACCTTTATATAATCAATAAACCAAACTAAACCGAACTAACTTAATGCCTTAACTTCACTTAATGCCTGAGAGAGGTATTATCTTACCCATCAGGAAGTGCAGAGGATTCTCCTCATATTTCTTAACAACAGTTCCCATGAAGAATTTGCTGCCAAAAAGGTCAGGGGTCATGAACGTGCCATATTTAGACATGCCGATCTCATACGGACTGAACTCCACCCAATCTGTCAATCAAAACACACCACAATTAGCACATTTTTTTGCAAGCAACAACATAAAGCATACGTGTGAATTCCAGAAGTATGCCGTGGCTGAGGTTGGTGAATCCTAGTACTATTTTAGCATCAGGATGATGCAATATAATGGGCTTGGCTAATTGGCTGCTTTCGCTAACGTAATGACATGCTGGCGTACGACATCCGAGTGCTACACACGTGCAGTACTCATTAAGCAGCTGGAATGTAACTGGTCCTGTCTTTAGCGGTTTAGCACAGGAATGTGATATATACAGAAACGCTACTTGTTCCGTCACAACTGTTACACCCGAAACGTTCAGGGAATTGAATTCTGCATTTCAGCATGTAACGCATGTCCTCACGTGTTCTCACGCATTTTCTCAGGTACGTTCTCATGTGTTCTTCGGTGACCTGCCTATTAGAAAGATTGTGGTATGTTGTTGAGAAGTGTGCATGTGCATAAGTAACTGGCATATAAAGGCAGGTTTTTTTAAATATGCAAAGCAGCACATTTGCGTCCATCTACACACATGACGTCATGACAGTAAAGGCGTTTTGCATACAAACAATAACCCTCATACACGGACAAGCTTACCGGCGAACATGAGCTCGGACACGTCCGGTTTGACGTGCAGGCAGGTAAAGAGCGGCAAAGGAGACTGTGCGTCGTTAATTTTCTCCTGCATCTCACTCAGCTTACTGTCCATCTTCTGCAGATCGAGACGACAACAACAACACCACCACCACGCACACATATATATTCAATAATACACACACACACATATATATATACACACAATAATACACAGTACATATTTAGCAATCCTTTAGTGGTGCTGGAAAGGTATTGTACATTTTAAACCTGCTGTATAGAAATCAGCCACACTCATATAAACAAGGACACGCACCGTACGCATCTACACGTGAGTGATTATATAAACACGTTTCGGTAATAATACGTACAGCGGGAATCAGCGTTTCTCCGATAAGCATGCCAAAGATGTCAGTAAAGGTGACAGGCTGGCCATTGGACTTTTTGGTCCACAGAGCCTGAACGTAGTTGGTGATGTGCTGCGGCAGGAGCAGGCGGAGAGGGTTGCTGCTCACGCTCTTCATTAACTCCTGATTAATCTGTTCCAGGCCTTTCTTAGGGAACTCCGGGTGAGAGTACAGCATAGACATGTACCTGGAAAAAACACACAGATACGACATGTCTGACGGATGTATTTACACCATCTTAGTACGCAACGTTCATGTCAACGATAGCACTTAAATAAAACGGTAACATGCTAGAAGTTTCCTTTTTTTTTTTTACACTTCGTCACTAAGAACATGTCATCCAGTGTAGAGTAGAACGTACCACGTGGAGCCAGAGAGGCCAGCGATATACGTTGAGCAGTCCAGAACTCCCGACTCGTACAGGGCCTTCATGACGCCTGAGAAGCCGACCATCGCCCTGAATCCACCACCTGATCCAACCACCGCGATGACAGGGACCTGCACAGACACAACATGGTATTAGATCACTTCCTTTTCTTTTATTTCAGTAGCGTTTTAGCTTTAAGTCTATAATATTTAGAGTATCTCCGTGTTGTACCCTATACAGTTAAAAACATCGCTGCTTTAGCCTTTAGCTTGGTGCTAAAGTTAGCCTAACAGCAGAGACGTAAATGAGACACAGTATAAAAATATATATATGTACACAGACACACACACTACAACCTGTAGCTCCATCGGCTATTGTGTAATCCGTGTAATATCCCAGCATTCAGACTGAGAGGCACAGAGTCTACGTTTCCATTCACATCAAATCACATTCGAGGTGTATATTCGGGTTCCGAATACGATGTTTACAGGCGTACAGAGTTGCCATTCTTAAAAATCTAGACTACAGCTGAGCAGCCGTTGCTACCCACAAGTCCTTGCTGGACGGTGTGCAGTTTCTGAATAAGTTGTTTACCTACAACAGATTTCTGCTTAAAACAGGTTAGGTTAATCTGAATGCGGCGTTTATGTGACTCGGTGCTAATTAGAATATTGGCAAATATTCAGTCAGTGTAAGCAAAAAACGCTTAGAAACCAGACAGACACTATAATACACTGGTGTGGCAAGACTATCTTTTCATTCTAGTGTCCGAGTTACATAATCTCTTGCGTAATCTGACTTCCGGAAACCAGAACCACGACGAAGCAATTCACGCGTGCGCGAAATCTTATTCAAGATTTGCCAAACGATAGCGAAACCTCACTCTGTTAAATGCCGCCATGTCCGTTTCTGTGCTTTATTTGAAGGACAGGCTGAACCGTGTGTCGTTTTACCACCAGAATCAAAAGACTGCCCTTTTAAGAGTTTTAGGCATGTTTAATAATCCATGATGGTCAGATTTTTGATTGATTAAAAGAGGGTTAGTAAAGTTAAACTTCCTGGAAGTAAGCGAAAATGAATACATAATATAAATAACACAAGTGATAGGTTTAATGTATAGGGGAGGGGAACACTGGGAAGCTTCATGTGGAGGAAATAACAGGAAACGAGTCGTTAGAAATTCCAGACGTACTTCCTGTACAAAACAACACAGGTTTTTAACAAAAAAGCCACCGCCTCTGTCTGGACTTCATCAGACAGACGGAGCTGAAAGTCGTTACACTAGTGGGGGTTTCCTTTTCAGAAACACGCAGACAGCAGTAGACCACATAGATCACAACACACTGCGACATCTGACCAATCAGAGCAGAGTATGCTCTCTGAAAGAGGGAGTTTAAATAGTTCTCTAGCTTTACTCACGTTGAGACTTGTACAAGTTTAAGAGTTCAGAATTAGAGGGTTAAAAAAACAAACAAACAAAAAAGATCACATCTTGACCACCCCTACTTTCCAAATACAGCTATCGATAAATAAACTTAAAGCGCTAAACACGTGTCATGTTCACGTCACGCAAATTTTAAGATTTAGTATTTAAGTCACGCTTCTATAGTCTAAAGTCGGTTTTTGTGTGGCGTACCTCCTGGGGGCTCGAAGGCAGGAATCGAGGCTTCTCCATGTCCAGCAGTTTCTTGATCCCGAGCATGACCTTCTCTCTTCGCTGCTGCCTGTACAACTTCTCCTTATCACACAGGGCAAGACTGAACCGCAGGTCAATGGCAGAACTGGAAACAGGACACAGAGACATCAGATTAACGCGAGACAATCGTTTATACCGACAACTTCCATCATCATATATACACACGTGACGTCTGAAGAGTTTTAAAATACCAGACTGTGGGGGTTTTTGTACACAAAAGGGATGCCGGGTCCATTCACTACGTCGTAATAAGTAAATAAAGGAGCGTGACCGAGTGAGCAGTGGAATACGTACCAAATTTCCAGACTGAGCTCTAAGAACACTTTGGTGGTCTGTTGGAACGACACAAAGACACTCGGTTAGCGTGGCATGGATCATTAACTGTTAATATTAACTACGCGGAAGGAAGGAGAAGAGAAGGTTCTTACTTTTCCTATAAGAAATGGCACCAGTTCTTTCTCTCCCACTTTGAGATTGGAAATGGAATACGACGTCATACCCAGTGTCTCATCCACCACGTAATTAGCGTCCATTAATGTCAACTGTAAACAATGCATTATATAATTAGTAGAACTGCCGTCAGGGGTTCAGTTGAAAAAGTGTCCGAAAGCAGTTCTACCTCCAGAACATTGTCCTGGTTTGGGTCCAGTATGAACTCGAAGCTTTCGTCCCACTCAGGGTTGATGTCGTTATCGATGTGCCGTGTCCTCTTCCTGCTCTCTGGAGCTGTGGGAATGAAAAGCTCCACGTACGGGTCCGGGGTGTCCACTACACACACACACACACACACACACACACACACACACACACACACACACACAATGAGGCAACAAGAATCCAAGACTCTACATATTCTATTCATCTGTATGTTGTTTCATCAGTGTTCAAGTATTTAACTCCACATTTGGGGAATGCCAAAGATTTTATGATATATTTAAATAAATGTTCCAGAACTACTCACGCAAATCTCCCAGCGTGCCTTTGGTGACATTTTCTGCCCGCAGAACTTTCACTTTGAACTTATGGGAGTACTGCTGCTCAACCTTCAAGACACAATTATATCAAATTAGATTTCCATCATGAAGAATGAAAATTACATTGTAGTTCTTTATCACACACACACACCAATCAGCCATAACTTTAAAACTATTGATGTGAATAACATTGTCAGTAGGTGGGATGTATTTACTATACAGCAAGTGAAGTCAGTTCTTGAAATTGACGTGTTGGAAGCAAGAAAAATGGGCAAGTGTAAGGACCTGAGCGACATGGCCCAGATTGTGATTATCTAGACGTCTGGGTTAGAGCTTCTCCAAAACAGCAGGTGTTGTGGGGTTTCCCAGTTTGCAGGGGTTAGTACCTACCAAAAGTGGTCCAAGGAAGGAGAAACAGTGATCTGGAGACAGTGCCATGGACTCCCAAGACTCATTGATGTGTGTGAGAAGGCTAAAGCGTCTGGTCCGATCCCACAGATCTACTGCAGCACAAACTGCTGAGAAAGTTCATGCTAGTTCTAATAAAAAGGAGTCAGAACACACAGAGCATCACAGCTAGCTGCATATGGAGCTGTGTAGCTGCAGACTGGACAGAGTGCCCATACTGACCCCCTGCACACCACCGAAATCTCCTACAATGGGCACATGAACATCAGAACTGGACCATGGAAGGAGGAGGCCTGGTCTGATGAATCGGGTTTTCTTTTACATCATGTGACAGACATCATGTGTGTTCTGGTGTAAATTGTTATTGTTAGTATTTCGTCTTCTGGGAAACATCTCACGTAAGTCTTCTTGAGCGTCAGTGAACATTTGCACCTTTTGTAATAGCTGTGTACGTACGAGTCCCTCAGCTGTCCTCAGTGTGGAAAAATCGGATCTCAACATCATTACTGGTTTGTTCATGCCATGCCATGTCTAAGCTGTTTCTACAGTGCACTGACGAAACGTGTTACACATGATCCCTCTGTAAATACAGATTGAAGAGACATTTTAATCGTTCGTGACCTAAGATCGTCAAATCGCCTACAATGAGCTGCAACTAGCTGTAAAAGTCAAATAACAGGAAAAACATTGCACACATTTGAGCTACAGGTGAAGCCAACCTGGTCTAATATGTTGACAAAGCTTGTATGATATACAGAAGGAGAGCTGATTTGCCTTTGACCAGCGAGTGTGATGAAAGATACACTGCAGTTTTAATACCTTCTGATTTGCATAAAAGACGTTAGCGCGAATGGCCTTTTATTACAAATGTGCATTTTTTTTTCAAGCAAAGAAGATTATTAAACAAAAAGTATCATTTTGTGGCACTTACAATGATGTACTGATCAGGATCATTGGCATACATTGTGCTGGTTTACATGGGGTGATCGGGACTGGCTGATGATCCCCTGTCCACGTGAAAATCTGGCCCTCTGATGAAGAAACCTTGTGGGAGTAGGAATTCTCATCTAGTGTACACACACAAGAGTGGTTCATCCAATTGTGATGGTGAGACCAAGGAATGACACATCTAAACTAAAACTGTACTGTGACTACAATGGATACAAAAGGGTTAACAGGAAGGAATGTCTTTATTAAAATGGCAATAATATCTACAGTGCTGTGAAAAAGTATTTATATCTCATACTAAATAGTTTCAGAAATGAAAACGAAATCTAAAATAAAACAAAAGCAGTCTGAATAAACACACAATACAGCTTTTAATTAATGATAATGTTATTTATTGAACCTAAAAAAGTTCTCCAATACCAACTGGGCCTGTGTGAAAATGTATTTGCCCCCGTAGTTACTAATTCCGCAAATCTATGAGTCTGCATAGATAATGGAGTTCAGCTGGACGAGACACAACCTGGCCTGATTACTGCAAACCCTGTTTAACCACATCTACACTTAAATAGAACTTTCTTTTCATGGAGTTCGTTAAAAGGTCTTACCCAGTAACACACTATGCCAAAGAAGAAAGAAATTCCAGAAAAGAGAATGAGGAGGAAAGTGATTGAAAGACATCAGTCTGGGAAGGGTTACAAAGCTATTTGAAAGGCTCTGGGACTCCAAAGAACCACAGTGAGAGACATTATCTCTGAGGTGAAAACCACTGCTAACGCAGAAGAACATTAAGACTCGACTGAATTTCACCAAAACACACCTTGATGATCCTCAAACCATCCATCCATCCATCTTCTACCGCTTACTCCTTCTTCAGGGTCACGGGGAACCTGTAGCCTATCCCAGGAAGCATCGGGTACAAGGGGTACACCCTGGATAGGGTGCCAGTCCATCGCAGGGCACAATCACATACACCCTCACACACACTACGGACAATTTAGACACGCCAATCAGCCTACCATGCATGTCTTTGGACTGGGGGAGGAAACCGGAGTACCCGGAGGAAACCCCCGCAGCACGGGGAGAACATGCGAACTCCGCACACACATGGCCCCGGCGGGAATCGAACCCCGGACCCCTGGAATGTTCTGCGGACTGATGAGGTGAAAGTGTAACTGCATGGAAGACAGGAGTCCCATTAGATCTGGCGTAAACAAAACACCGAATTACACAAAAAGATCATCATACCTACAGTCAAGCATGGTCTTCAGTGCGCAAGTTGAAACTCAAGCACAACTGGATTATGCAGCAAGACAATGATCCGAAGCGTAGGAGTAAGTCCTAGTCCTAGAAGTAAGTGAAAGACTGATCTCCAGTTATCAGATACATTTGGTTGCGGTTATTGCTGCTAAAGGCGGCACCAGATTTCAAGTTTAAGGGGACAATTCGTTTTTCACATTGGTGAAAGGTGTTGGATAACTTTTCTTTTGCTTCAATAAATAAATAAATAAATAAAAACCATATTGTGTTTACTCGGGTCGTCTTTGTTTTATGATCTATTTCGTCTGAAGATCCAAAACTATCTAGTATGAGATGTACACAAAACCAGAAGAAATCAGGATGGGGGCAAATACCTTTTCACAGCACTGTAAGCATTATGTAGCCTTTATCAACAAGGCCAATAGCCGTGTGTGAGTATGTGTGAGTGTGTGAGTATGTGTGAGTGTGTGAGTGTGACGGAGAGAGAGAGCATACACAATGAAAGAGGAAGTGTGCAGCTGAGAAAACTAAGATAATGCTGCTGGTAATCATGACCAGAGGAAAATGTCCTCAGTAGATTCACATTAAACTCCATGACTAAGCAGAACTCATGAAACTTCAACCTGTATGAACCGAGTAATTCTCAACACTGGTCCTGATTCACCACTTAAACCATTCACCCCTGTGCATTCTTACGGGCATCTTTGTCTATTTGCGAAAGGGGTGTATTATGAAATGAAAGGAAATGAGGGCGAAATATTACAATTCCTAAATCTATTTTAAACGAAATAACTCAGGACATTAAGGACAAAAACATCCCCGTGGAAACCCATTCAAACGTTAAAAATGACCAAACTAACAGAAAATAGGCTAAACGGTTTTCAAATAAGATAAACAAACGTCCTGAATGTACTGTACTGGTTATCACAAGTCCAACAACAAGTCACAGAACTCCTGGACACACACAGTCACCGACCACCAGGCCCAGTTTCTCTTATTTCAGGGGTGTCCAGTCCAGTCAGAAAGGGCCGGCGGGGCGGGTGCAGGTTTTCATTCCAACCAAACAGAAGCCACGCCTTCTTCCACCTGTTTAATCAGATGATCTTTCAATAGACTCAGGTGTGGTTTCTGCTTGGTTGGAAGGAAAACCCGCACCACACCAACCCTTTCCGGATAAGATTGGACATCCCTGTCTTATTTAAAACAAACAAAGCCGTATTCATTCGGTTCAAAACACACACACACACACACACACACACACACACACACACCATATCTATGACCCCTTTGGCTTCCCACTTTTGTAATTCGACCATTTCCGGTTCTCTTCTCTACTCGCGTTCCTGCACGAGCTCCATGATATGATTCTCCACATCCGATTCCTCTTCCTGTGTTAGAACCAGGGGTGCCAATACAAATTCCTTCATCGTTCCACCTGAACCCCCGCCTGACCCTGTTCCACAATCTTGCTTGTTCTGACCAAAACACTAGCAGTCCAAGCTGGTCTGGATTAGATGTCCCCCCCCGCCCCCCTCTCCTCCATGCCCCGCCCCTTCTCTGTTAGTTGACTAAATTGATCAATGAGTGATATTGTCTTTAAAAATAAACAATAAATCAAATTCAGAAAGTACCAGCTGCAGATCCCCGCCCGTTTCCCCAGACTGAACTCGGTGAGGTTCCTGACTTTACCGGAACCGTCTTTAGGACGATGCGCGCGCGTGGAAACGAGACGGACCTCCGAGTCCATAGAGTCCGATCTTGGTTCTCAACAATCTGCAGCTTTACACAAAACGTTCTAAACACGGGATGCGGGTTTAATCGGACGCGTGTGAAGTGAATCGATCCCTGATGAGGAAGCGGTGGAGAGGAAGATCTCCCGGAGATGATCTGAGGAAGAAACCTCGAGAGGAACCCGTGCTCTTCTGGGTGTGAAAGTACAGGGAAGTTCATGATGGTTTGATATGTCTTTTCTCGGATCCTGACTCGACTATACTGCTCGAGTTAAAGTAAGAGTGAGTGAGTGTGTGAGAGAGAGAGAGAGAGAGAGAGAGAAAACACTCAAATGTGCAGGTTCTCCAGGACCAGGGTTGGGAACCTGTGCTCTAAATTAGAAGGAAATGGTGATGATTTAAATATCCCAGTGCCTAAAGTATTCAAGTGTAAATGAACAGAATATTATTTCAGAGCTGGACACACGAAGAATACTATCATAAATAAATAAATAAATAAATAAAACACCTAAATCACTTTACGCACGGCACCGACTGCCTACAATGTTTGTTTGTTTGTTTGTTTGTTTTGTTTGTTTGTAGAAGC
The DNA here is from genome assembly GCA_012411365.1 of Ameiurus melas. Lineage (NCBI taxonomy): Eukaryota > Metazoa > Chordata > Actinopteri > Siluriformes > Ictaluridae > Ameiurus > Ameiurus melas. The sequence goes on along the minus strand of CM022763.1, from coordinate 21,843,984 downwards.
ATGGTCTGCAACTCTCTAGTTTTCAGAAGCTTGCAGCACAGAGGAGAACGGGTCTTATCTTTTCCTCCCTAACGTCCAAAACATCCATTACGCGAACACGAACAGCGTACTCACCCGAAGATGTCCTGATGTCCTAGTGTCCTAGACCCCCCCCAAAAAAAACTACCCAAAAAATAGATCTAATTTTTCTCACAAAAGGGCCGAAGAAGAGAGGGGGGGGAGAGAAAAAAAAAAAGAGGAAAAAGAAAAAGAGGGGGGCAAGAAAAAAAAAAAAAACAAAAACAAAAAAAAAAAAAACACACACACACACACACACAAAGCCAACAAGCTTAAGTGCACACAGTGTCTAGGAAATTCATCTAATGCTAATGTAATCATTATGTGTTGCGTGCTATGTGCTTATTGTTTTAGTAAAATAATAATAATAATAATTACGATACGTACATGCATACATATATTCTTCCATACCTGTGATGAACAACACAAAGTATTAGCTTAGCATCCGACATTCTATGGCTAAACCGGATAAAACAGTTTTTAAGCCATGATGGACTAAATTAGCATTTCCCATGCATTACTTCATCTTCACCATGATGTCAATAAACTCCAGGTGAGTGACAGGAGCACTGTGACCAAAAATTTGCTGGATGATGTCATGCGCTGACGGACATAGGCGCATTCATTACATCGTTACGTCGTATTTTTTCATTCTGCCCTGTATAAACATCTCTCTGGGTTCACGTGCTGTGTTTTTAAAACTAAAGGTTGGGGTTTTTTTTTGTTTGTTTGCTTTTTTTATAGAGATAACATGGTCCCTTCGGCTGTGCAGAACCATTTGTGGGTTCTTTAAAGCAGCGGTCCACAACCTTTTTTGCGCCAAGGACCGGTTTAATATCGGACAATATTTTCACGGACCGGCCTTTAAGGTGTGGCGGATAAATACAACAAAATAAAATGATAGAACCGGTATAAAAACTGGGGTATTTTAAAATATAATAATAAACGTAAATCCAATGTGAAATCGCAACTTTATTAGCAGCGTCCTCGTAACATCCTCTCTCCCCCCTAAGGCTCTCTGGTCTCTATGGTAAGGGTTCAACGTATCACGTGACCGAGACAAGCGTCTTGACATGCGTCAAGAGTGAGTCGTAGAAGGATGTAACGGAGAGAATCCGCTCATTTTTCAGATCCAGATAATAAATAAAACGGAAATAATGTAAGTTATTTATTCTTTCTGTGCTGCCCGGTACCAAATGACCCACGGACCGGTACCGGTCCGCGGGCCGGGGGTTGGGGACCGCTGCTTTAAAGCACTCAGATGGTTCTCATATGGTATCAGGCTGAAAAAAACAAACCTTTTTGTTTCTAATCGGAACCTTTTAAGTCAGAAATGTATTTCTATTCTGATGCTTAGTTTATGAATATTCCATATTTGTTTCAATTATTATTATAATTTTTTACTATATAAAAATTTGTTTTGGTCTCCGCCCTAATGGCGCAGAAAATACTGCTTACTTTTTTGTGTTGTTTGTTTTGCTTTGTTTATTTACTCGAACCCAAACCCGTTTCACTGACGCAGAATGCACTGCACAAAGTGTACAAAGTTTCCGTCTTTGTCCCGTTTGGGTTTTTTTTCCTTTCACTTTGATAGTAGACGTATTCCCTCATTCAAAGCCTTTATGGGTGGTGGTGAGACTGGTTAAAGGAGTCTGTGCTCCACGATCACACACAGTCGCTAGAGAGCCCAGAGTTTCCACCGTCGCTCGGACCCTTTCATCTCACCGTCGGAAGTCTTGGCTCGATCACGTGAGCATTCCCAGGCTTGTGGAGGGTGCAGGGAACCGGTTGGTTATTCAGAGTCTCGATTACGTCACATTTTACGAAGTATAAAAGCTGCTTGCTCAACCAAGTTCGTTCACTCAGATCTCAGCTGGCGTGGGAACAATTATAAAGTGCACCACACTAAAAAGCACTGGAATGTACATGACCGGATTGTTCTTTCTTTTATCCCTGGGTGTCCTGGCATGTGAAGGAGGTGGGTTATTTCTCTACTGACACTAAACATACTAAAAGGTCTCTCTGTGTGTGTGTGTGTGTGTATATATATATATATATATATATATATATATATATATATATATATATATATATATATATATATATATATATATATATAAACCTATTTAACAGCCATATCTAAAATCTTTGGTATTGATTACAGCTGACCCTTGTTGCTCCCAGCCATGCCAGAACCGTGGTGTGTGCACCACTCTTGGTCAAGACTCTTACGAGTGTGACTGCACACGGACCGGATATTATGGTCGAAACTGTACAACTCGTAAGTACAAATGGTTCGTGGTGTTGAAAAAAGCAAGATAAAGGAGATTTTTAGCATTTTTTTTAAATCGTCTACTGTCTTCGTGTGTTTCTCCTCAATAGCCGAATTCCTCACATGGCTAAAAGTGACGCTGAAACCGTCACCGAACACAGTGCACTACATCCTCACGCATTTCCGAGCTTTCTGGAACATCATCAACAACATTCCGTTCCTGCGAGATGCCGTCATGCGTTATGTTTTGACGTGTAAGTAGAAGTCCAGAGGTGTAAATAGTTCTAGAAGGCTCGTAAAGTGGAAGTATTTAAAGGCTACTAAGTCATGTTTTGTTGTTTTTTTTTTTCTTTGATCAGCACGCTCCCATTTAATTGAAAGTCCCCCAACCTTCAACGCCGACTATGGTTACAAGAGCTGGGAAGCCTATTCCAATCTGTCCTACTTCACACGGACGTTGCCTCCTGTTCCCGAGGATTGCCCAACACCTATGGGAGTTGCAGGTGAGCATCACTATCCAAACTTGTTCTTCAGCATTGTTCTATCAGCAATCTCAAAGGGGCATGGCATCACAGGCCTTCAGGCTAAGCATAGAACATACCAGAACAAGAAGGGCTTTTCACATACTGTATTAGAGGAAAACCTTCCGTACCATCGCCTTAGTAACGTAATTGACTTGCAGGTAGAAAAGAGCTGCCTGATGTGAAGACATTGGTGGAGAAGTTCCTGCTCAGGAGGAAGTTCATCCCTGACCCACAGCGCACCAGTCTCATGTTTGCCTTCTTTGCTCAGCACTTCACACACCAGTTCTTCAAAACTGACATGAAGCGAGGCCCGGCCTTCACTATGGCCAAGAACCATGGGGTAGGTCTCAACCCTTCAGACTTTCAGACTGATTTTACCAAATCATCTCTTCATCATCTTCCATAACTTGCTCTAATGTACATTCTTCAGGTTGATCTGAATCACATTTACGGCCAGGACCTCGAACGTCAGCATAAGCTCCGGCTATTTAAGGACGGCAAGCTAAAATATAAGGTAGGGTTTTGCTTTTCATGTAAATAATTAATAAGTAACGATGAACAAAACAAAAAAATAATACTGTTATGATTTCCCGTCCGTGGAATTCCATTTTGACTACGGCACTCTCTTTCATGTGTTCACGTTTTAATTAGAAGTGGTGAAATGAATGGTTTCTGGTCGTGTTTAGGTTCTGGATGGAGAGGTTTATCCTCCGCTAGTCAGTGAAGTTCAGGTGGATATGCACTATCCAGCTCATGTACCTGAGTCTCAACGCTTCGCTGTAGGCCATGAAGCTTTCGGTCTGGTCCCAGGCCTCATGATGTACGCTACTATCTGGCTTCGGGAACACAACCGTGTGTGTGACATTCTTAAGCAGGTGCATCCAGATTGGGATGACGAGAGGCTCTTTCAGACCACAAGACTCATCTTGATTGGTGAGGGAACTTCTATTCGAAGAGAAACGATAGGAACGCGTTTGAAGTTCTTAACGCAAAATAGTTTTTTTTAAACCTTTTACTTCCTTCTCTGCAGACAAAGCTCTATTATCAAAACCGCATATTTCATATTTAAAAAAAGTCTATCCTCATACTCCTCTTTCAACGCTTTTCCCATGCGTGTGTCAGGTTGCATTTTTGGAACTGTTGTCGTTCCTTTCTGCAGGTGAAACCATCAAGATTGTCATTGAGGAATACGTGCAGCACCTGAGCGCCTACCACTTTAAGCTTAAATTTGATCCAGAGCTCCTGTTTAACCAGCGTTTCCAGTACCAGAACCGGATCTCATCCGAGTTTAACACCCTTTACCACTGGCACCCGCTCATGCCCGATGACTTCCATATCCAGGATCAAGTCTACAGCTACAAGCAGTTCCTCTTCAACACCTCAATCATGACGGAACACGGCATAAGCAACTTGGCCGATTCGTTCTCCAAGCAGATCGCAGGCAGGGTAAGCAGTGTTTCCATCTGAAGTCCTGTCGTTTACGCAGATTATTAGCAAATTACAGTGCAGGATTTTTGCATACGCTTGCAAGATAATAATAGTGGGCCTGGCTCGCTGGGTTTAAGTATAGCTTTCAAAATTTGATAAGATATTGGAAGTTTATTGTAATATACAATACACACACACACACACACACACAATACTCCTGAGTATGTAACGGATTAGACTAAATACCCAAGTCCCTATTTAGTTCATTTACTCTGAAGTAGCTTTGTGTATAACAGCTGACTCGAGTTACGCTTGTTAGCTCTGTGATTAGTTGTATGTATGTTGGGATTAAACAGTATTAACTTCATCTTCTTCTTCTTCTTCTTCTTCTTCTTCTTCTTCTTCTTCATTTTTACAATGGTGTAGTTTGCCGGTGGTCACAACGTCCCACCTGCGCTGACGATGGTGTCGACGAAATCGATCGAGAACAGCAGACGGATGCGCTACCAGTCTTTCAATGCTTACAGGAAACGCTTCAACATGAAGCCGTATGTGTCGTTCGAAGAGATGACAGGTGAGATGTCTTGCGTTCACACGTGAGTCAGAAGACGCTTTTATTTCTTCAGAACTTTCCTCAAACCTTCTGTAAAAGACATTGACAACAGTTTGACGAAGAGATCTGAGCTGCACTGGAGTAGACTGAGCCCTGATGACGGATGTGTAACGAAACGCTGTAGACGGCTTTTTCAAACAGTAATCTGTCAAACGCGGCATTATGCGCCGGTTCTGCTCGCCTGTGTAGTCTTGCCTGTAGTGCAAAAGAAGCACAAACTCCTCTGTCATAATAGAGCTTTTCCATGTTGACATACACGTTATGTATTGGATTAAAAGGATTAAATCTTCTAAATGAGTGGATTTGAAGGAGATGAGTCAATACTGGTATTACCACTCTTAACCCGCGGTCTTTTTGCCACTCGTGATGACGACTGATGTTAGTATTGAGCCAAGTTTTTTCTTTTTTTTTGTGCAGCGTATAAAAATGATATAAATGTCATCTCACCTGCTGATTTTAGACCAAACTTAGAATCGTGGTCATCGCTAGCCACATTAGCACATATGATCCTTCAGGATATTTAAGTTCAGAATCAGTGGTGAACTGGATGGACTAACAGAGTTTACTGTACACTTCAGGTGATAAGGAGATGGCTTCGGAGCTGGAGGAGCTGTATGGAGATGTTGATGCTATGGAGCTGTACACTGGTCTTCTCGTTGAAAAGCCACGGCCCAACGGCATCTTTGGAGAGACCATGGTGGAGATGGGTGCCCCTTACTCACTAAAAGGCCTCATGGGAAACCCCATCTGCTCGCCCGAGTACTGGAAGCCCAGCACGTTTGGCGGCGAAGTCGGCTTTGACATCATCAACACGGCCTCGCTGCAGAAACTGGTATGCAATAACGTCAACGGGCCTTGTCCTGTCGTGTCTTTTCACGTGCCCGACGTAAAGGACACGGCGCTGACGACGATCAACGCGAGCACGGCACACTCGGGCACGAACGACGTCAACCCGACAATTCTACTCAAAGAGCGGACCGCCGAGCTCTGAAAAACCTCGACCGTGATCGATTCTTCACAGGAATCAGTAGAAAAAATGGAACTCTTATAGCCTTTATTTATTTATTTATTTATGTATTGTATATTTATTTTATTTATTTCATTTCAATATGATCTATTTTATTGTATATATATTTGTAAAATCTACACACAGGATATTTCTATTGCAGAATCAGAAGCGTGCTTTATTCAGCGGTAGTGTATATGAAAGGATTTTGACTTTGTATGTTGAGCTCTCGTTGTGCTTTTAGGCGATAAAATAAAAAATACAAACGTCGTTCTTGTCTTATCTTATCTTACACCGGTGATATTAATATGTACTTGCTGTGTACAGAAATGGATGCTAAATACAACAAAGGGAAAAGCGTGTTCAGTCTCGCCTGAAAATCTATACTGATATCTGCAGATTTTCATGCACAATGATTTGGAAAGATTTTTAATTAAATCTATATTGTAAAATATAGAATCCTTTAGTAATTGTGATCCCAGATGTTGGCGTTGTTGAGGCTGTTTACACTGGAAACAGTACTTGAACAACTTTTGTTTACAATCTGTCCCGTTGAAATGTTTATTCAGCATTATTACAGTACAGCATTTTCTCCACGATGGTCACATGACGGTTTCTAATCTGCTAATCTTCTTCTCAATTCACCCACAGTATATTTTCAAACTTGTGCTTGGGGAGATAAATACACAACTGAAGTCGATAAATACGTGAGATGCGTATGATTGGGTATAGTTTTCCTTATTGATAGACGAGAGAGCATGGAACCCTCCCACCCAGACTGCCCACTTAACAGGGTTTTTTTTTGTGTGTGTGTTTTTTTTTATTAAATATATAATCAGACAAAGTTCAAACACAGTCTTGTATAAAATATCACTTCAGCCAGGGTGTTTGTTCCAGGCTCATTCACAGAGCAAGCTAACAAAATATTATCAGCTTATTGTCTGTAATATTGTGTTTTTTGTATTATTGACTGCAATATTTTTTATATAAAGTGTAATATCTGTTCGATCCACTAGTATCTGCCTCTGTCTTCTCTCAAAAGTGCATCATACACTACTGCGTTATGACTGTATACAGTATTTGCCAGGAGTATGCTACCCAAAAGCTTACAGTATTAGAGAATGAGCTCATGTCAAATAGTAAATATCCCTTTTGGTCACATGGGCTGTTACATGAACAGAGGAACGCTTGCTTTTCAAAAATATTTGTTTTTAACATTGTAGTATATTCAGTACCCGGTTTAGTGCTAGTAAACAGGAAGTCATTTGAGATTCTGTGTAATCTCTAATGATTGACCCAGGTTTGAGTGGGATAAGAAATCATTCACCCTGCTACCATGACTGAGTAATTATGGTCAGTGGTCTGTACTTATATAGAGCTTTTTTTCTACAAAGCACTTTACACTGGTTCTCATTCACCCATTCACACACACACACACACACACACCAGTAGTAGCAGAGCCACCATGCAAGGTGCTAGCAACTTGGGGTTCAGTGTCTTGCCCAAGGACACTTCGCTATATGGAGTCATGCAGGCCGGGAATCAAACCACCAACCCTACGATTAGTGGACAACCCGCTCTACTAAAATTCTTACTGATTAAATAATTAGTAGTTGGCGTTGAGGGTTCCAACCACTTCCAGGGTTAAGAGTTCGATTCCTGCATACTGATTGTCTAAGCCTAGCACAAATTGGGGACATGCTTTCTTTCTTTCTTTTTATTCTACTGACTCTTTGTGAGGCTTTTATGCACAACAATTAAGCACATTAGACAGCCATCCATTCGAAGTGTTTAATTGGCGTGAAATATCAGTGTGGGTGGAAGGAAGGTGACATAATACCGTATGTGTTTCTGCTGAGTGTTGTTTGTGCGTTCCCGTTGTTCAATAATGCATCAGTGCGTGATTTCAGATACAGCACGACACGTGTGAACCGTCGCTCTCCTCTGAGGACCCGATGATGATAAAACGTGACTTATAAAGTCATGGAAGTAATAATAGATACATAAACTCACAACTGCGAGAATTCAAGTTGCAACTGTGGTGAAATAAGGCCCCCAATTTCGGGCAAGTGAAACCAGCGAAACCGGTTGGTCGGAAATTCTCACCTCACACCCCGTGAAGCGAAGGTGGAACGAGATCGACTTCTCCGACTTCTCCAAAACAGACAACTGACTTCTTTTAAATCCACTGAGCTTTTCTTTTTTTCAGTGTAGTTCGGTTAATTTGAAATTGCTCCTAAGGAGATGCCAGACTTGTGGAGGTCCACGATTTTTTTTGTTTTCCTGAGATCTTTGCTGAGTTGCTTGGATTATGGGAACATAGTATCAAGGATACACTCCCAATTAACTCCTAAGTAAGACAATGGACCAATCAGAAGCTTCTAAAAGTCATTACATCAATCAATTTCTGAAATGTTCCAGACTGTTTAAAGACACTAATTCTGATATAGTGAATTAAAGCTGAAATAAGTCTGTTTTGTTTTTTTAACTCTAACTGACTCGCTAAAAGAAATTTGTGAAAAATTGAGATGGAATATCATTAGCCTGTGTGCGTGTAACCTTCGGCTTCAACTGTAAATGACACATTTGCAAATTTGTTTACTGTATACTGATTTGTTCAATGCGCTGCCACGGACTATTCCCAGAGAACTGTGAGGTTCCCGCTCTGCGTTAGTAGAATGAAGACCTTCAAACGTCTGTGAGAGACCAAGACCCAGGATGTTTACTCTCCAGTGTTTATTCTCATCTAGGTGGAACCTAGTGGGGAACCTGTTGCTACTTGCCTTCTGACAACTCTTTTTCTTTTCTCTCTCTCACGCATATGAAGTCATATTGCTTCTGGGTTTCGGTAATATGACAGGAACGGGGTTAAGTCACATCATGTTACATGCTCTATGCCATATTTGGGCTTCTTTCATCGTGTGTTGTAACCTTCAGCAGCTCAGATATGCTTCGACAGAACAAAATGGTTTGCCTGCATAATGAAATGTTCAAACTAAATTCCAGTTATGAATCTCAATTTTGCACGCATCATCTGTATCTTTTCACATTTTCAGGATTCTCACACCCATACCTGCTTCTGTGGGTCTGATTTCCACATTTCAGTTGCTCTAAACCAACCTGTACATGAGGTTTGGTATGTGGTGGACGGGCCTGGATCCTGCTGCAATCAATTACTGTCAAATTTACAATGTTTTCAAAACATTTTTCTTGAAATGTCAATGTCGCATGAGCAAGAGTGCTATTAGGCTGTACGAAAGCATACGATATGGAAGCTGGATAACGTGGTTATGGTAAAGTTAACTGTTTAGAGCGCATTTGATGACACTGGAAAAATTGTCCAACCAACAAGGACGTGAGTCAACAATTCTTTCAGAGTGAATGTTTTTTTTTTCCTCAGATACTCGATCTAGTCACCCTCACTGCTGGAATCTATTGTATACTGATAATATTTCATTGAGAAATCTTCCTAGTCACACAAGGGGTGGTGCAATGATACTGTCCAGGTCCTCACCTCAGGATATCTGACTATGAGTGATGATATGGGGAAATCTGTGAGGAATTTCGTGGACTTCACAACATCGAAGCTGTTATCCATGTGTGCATGGTTATCAATGGCTATTATTTCTCTGTCCATTCTGAGGAGAAATTCCAGATGGAAGACATTTGTTTACAGGACAGTTTGAATCCTCAGGTTGCACTGCCAGTGCTGCCAGCATTTCCCCCTTCTGCCATATTCCCAAGCCATATAAGGCCACTGATAGACGTATCCGCTATAATACTCTCCTTACATGAAGCGGTGATGAAACCTGAACATCTTCTCACACACATCTTCATACATAACACCTTAGTCAGTCTCACATCCTTTCCCAGCTCACTAAAGATTGCAAAGTATCAGACCACATGCCAGTCATGTTAGTAAAGTCTAATCTTAGCACCGTGACACAACCACTAGAAGACGGGAGCGAAGAAGCACGTGCATCAAAGATAAGATCATGGAATCCAGCTACTGTTCTCACCAGACACTGAATTTTATCATCTGAGGTAAGATTCACAGTTTCTTCACCGTATCTTAAACAATTAAACAAAACTAACACTGTGTGTAGTTTCACATGTCCTCTCTATGGCTGTTTTCTTCAGGTATTCAGGTTCCCATTCACCTCCCAAAAGCATGCAGGTACTCTAGGTGGGTTGGTTATGCTGGATTGAATCTAAATTAAAGTGAGTAAATGAAGGAACAATACGAAAAGTTTTTGTTGCAGTGAATTATATTCACACAGATATCTTTAAAAAAAAAAAAAAAACAAGACGAGGCTTAAAACTGACTCATGATGTTAATGATGATACGATCACTAAATACCACAGCGATCAGCGTTGACCTCTTGACATCATGAAAACCAAAGACCGTAATGATCACCTTCCTCTGAAGGTGCGTCATGGACAAGCCTTAAATAAATAGCATTCCTGTCTGCCTACTCGACTTAACCTTTTGTTCTTTCTTTCTACATCAGATTTCGCCAGACAATGGTATACATATATTTCACTTCCATGCCTTTGTTTGTTTTCTGAATGATCATTAAAGGTAATTCTCTGAGTTCAGTGGTAACAGTTAACGAAGTTAACTTGAATCTCCTGAGTGTGCGAGAACATTCTCAAGATTTCATCAAGGTCAAACGTCACATTACCCAATATGTACCACAAGTAAGGAGACACCCCTTTGTCTCACTGTCGTGCGCTGTTAATAAAGGAGATTTGTAACGCTATTTTTTGAACATTAACATCCATACACTGATAGTGAACAGCCAAGTGATGGGTTTAAACCGTGCCTCACTAATGATGTTTCTTTTCTTTTCTCTTCTCTTTCTTTTTTTTTTTATCTGTTTTGAATTGCCCGTACATGCTGCAGTTCTGCAACTCCTAAAGAGGACAGAATACAGACATCATATCACAACAGTGAGTCAAGACAATACAATTTCTGTCTCTTTTAGTCCAAGTCCTCTCTTGAAATGAAGAATAAAAACTAAAAAATGCATTTCAGTCAGAGAGGAAGTTAAAAGCAGGCAGATAAAAAATAATTAGCAACAATCCTCGAAAAAAATATGTTGTTTTCGTTTGAAAAAGAAGCGCGCTGTGTTTTTTTTTTTAATCTTCCTGGTACAAATGATGTATGTTCCCCTTGTTTTCCTACAGTAAATTTAATAAACACACACACACACACACACACACACACAGTAGTTATAACCTCAGTAACAGAAAGAAATCTGTTGGTACAGCTTTTAATGAATCAATCAATCAATTAATGACATTTTTATGGATTAAAAATGTCAAACCTGTCACATATTTCCATAAAGACCTACAAACATGCTTTCCTTGTTCTAGGTGTATTGGAATTATGCCCTACTGTATTTCTGTTTTCCTCTGGACTGTATATATATCGTTCACATTATCCTTCAACGAATGTGGGTCATCCTTGGGCAAGATGTAGCACCTGTAAGCCTCCCAGATCAGGGTGACGATTCCGCTCCGCTGCCTTGTGGGCAGTCCTCGACAAAGGCAGAAACCCACTCAAAGGCATATTCAGAAGTGAACTCCACCCCCCATATGGCCATTCACTGCAGCACTCCCAGTTTCAACCCGTCTTGGCTTTGCCATGCCGGTGGACTCAAACTGAGTATGCCGAGAGAGCGGAACAGGTAACTTGCAAAGGCCTGGTCTCACTATACATTTGCAAGCTCTTCTGAGATCTTCTTGGAGACAAGGCATACGGATATCAAAGTCGGACATGACCGGCAGCTGAGATGGGCAATTTCTAAGTTAATAGTGATAATGCATAGAAGAACAATTTTTAAAAAATATAATACAAAAAAACACACAGCAAAGCCTGAAACTGCTGCGTACTGAGGCCACAATAACAACGCCTTGATTGCAGCGTACTTTGTGTTAGTTGATGTTGAGTAGCTAATCGACACTGCTACTTAAATTGCTCCCTAAATGGACCATGGCAAAATCATACTGAACCCTAATTTAAGATTTAGCTACGCTTTTTAAACGTTCTACACAACGCAGTTCTGTACACACCGGTAGAGTTGAACATAAATGTATGTTTCGGTCAGTCTCGGAACACTGAATGTCCTGGTTTATTATGCATATGTACATACTGTTATAGTCATCGTTTTGGATAACCCTTTTCATTTCTGCTTTGAGTCATAAAGCTTTCCACTTCCGTTTTTCAGCCTTTAGCCTGATCGCTCAGTTCCTGGTCCCACTGTGAACTTGAACTTTTATTGCGCAGTTTGGGCATTATGTTGTTTTTAACTTTTCCCAGTCTACTATGACTGAAGAAAATGGTCTCTTGTTATGACCATCAACATCATCCATTTGGACCGAATTCTTTAAATGTTTATACTTGAGACTTCATGTTATTCTTTTGACTAAACATACAACCTTAGCGGGTCTTCAGTATACTGAGCATGAACCCAGTCTACACATTATACTGAGTGTACTGAGTAACTTAACTGGCCCGCTGTGTGTAGGAGCACATGATCAGAGGATTGATTGCTTGTTTAACAGGGAAATGGTAGCAAGTGACGTGATGCGTACAAGGGAGCAGATGCTAGAAGCTTTGGGGCTTCAGCCGGAAGATTAGGAATGATCTACTTAGTACTGTTTATACAAGCGTATATACAAACACACACATCATACTACCCCTCCACCTCCAACCCCCCCCCACACACACACACACACGCACACCATGCACACACACATTAAGAAATTATTTCACCACATACACAGCAAATACTATCACCCTTAAACAAATGCCCTTAAGCACATGTCACACACATGAAATAAACTTCAGATTATCCTGTTGCATTCTTCTATTAACCTTCCTGTACCGATTTGCTAATGGCTGCTCTGAGTTCATTCATTTTAAGATTGTATCATTCATCATTCGATTATAACATGACGTATTTGTCCTAGCACTTGCTCCAATCCGTTATTCTTTCTACAATCATACTGCACTGGTTGAGCAATGTGGATTCACATTCAAGTTTTGAGGACTGCATTTTCTTCTCGCTGCATGCCCACAGTGTCACCTAGTGGCCTCATGGAGGACTAGATGTTGAATCAAGTGTCTTTATTTGTGACCTGAAAGGGGATCCAGAACCAAACTAAGAAATATAGCAGCAGGCAGCAATTTAGGGGGCCAAGCAATTTTTGTCCCCACCTGGGGCGGTTGTGGTGCAGGTGGTAGAGTGGGTTGTCCACTAATCGTAGGGTTGGTGGTTCGATTCCCAGCCCGGGTGACTCCACATGCCGAAGTGTCCTTGGGCAAGACACTGAACCCCAAGTTGCTCCCGATGGCAAGCTAGCGCCTTGCATGGCAGCTCTGCTACCATTGGTGTGTGTGTGTGAATGGGTGAATGAGACACAGTGTAAAGCGCTTTGGATTATATTTACATATTCCTCCATCTTAGAGATGGAGGAAGACCAGAAACCACTTGGACCATCAGCACATGCGATGAAGGAGATATACTAAATATGTGTGTCAGGGAGATTTTTATTTAACCAAAACAGAAAAAAACGTCAGGTACATTAGGTACACAAATCTGAGAAACAACTTTTTTTTTTTTTTTTAAACAATGTTATTTACAAAGTTTGGTCAGTATCAGTGACATGGTTGTCGAGATATGCCTTCTGTCGTTCAGATGGTCACAGATGCAGTTGTTTTTAATAGAGAAGAATAGCAGAAGAAGAAATGACAACATGGAAGCATGCTCTCAGACTACAGGTAGCTTAAGCAAAAGGAGCGAGGAAAAATCCCCCCTCCCCACCCCCAAGGAAGCTGCTCCTACCCTGGGTAAAACTCAAGGTCCTGAGGCCAGCATTGTCCATCATGTTGACTTTTCCCAGAGGAGCTGGAGACCAGACATGGAGCTGAGACAGGCTCACTGGTGATTGTGGGGATTTGTGTTCATTCAGCCACAAGAACATTATTGGGATCAGGCACTCCAACCTTGGCAAACCATGTCTTCATGGAGCTCACTTTGTGCACAGGTGCATTGTCATTCTGATACAGGTTTTGGGCCTCTGCAAAACTCACTGCAGATCCTTTGATGAAATTTTGGGGTTCTTGGAGACTTCTTTTTGCATCAGACGGTCTGATCTTGGGCTGAATTTGCTGGGCTAGCAGTCATTTGAAATCTGCGCCATTTGTAGATGATTTTCCGTATAGTGGAATGATGTATTTCAAATAATTTACAGATCTTTTTAAATCCCTTCCCAGACTTGTAGACATCCACAATCTTTTTACTGAAGGCCTTACAGAAGCATGATGACACCACACACCTCAATAACAAAGGGAACACCAGACGCTACATATGAGAGGGGTTTAAATAAGACATGTTCCACTTGCACTTCCTGAGCAGATTCTAATCACTGACACCCGATCTTCAACACCTGATTCTAATTTTATGGATTTGAAGGTGTGATAAATGTTAAAAATTAATACATGTCACTTAAAACATGTCAAACACATGTCATGTGATCGTGTATCAACTTTATTAATAGTCACTGTTTCAAAGAATATCAAATGTTTGCCAGTCCAATTATGTCAAAAAAGCCAAATATTTCCATGGGGTGTACTTATATTTTCACATACGTCAAGGTACATAGGACTTTTTAGCAGGACAGTTTTTAGGTATGTTACACAGGCCTGACTAATCTCCTTGTCAAAAATGACATTAATCATACAGGATGAGGGAAGGACTGGTTCTGGTAGAGAGACTGATTCTGTTTTTTGTATTCTACAATAGCTGAGGTCAAATATACTATTGTCACAGATAATAGTCCTTAAAATTTACTTTCAAAAGTGCAATAATACCCACATAGTGGAAAAACACTGCTGATCAAATATAAGGTTGTAGATCATTTATTACAGCGAAGCAACACCTAAAAGGAATGTTGGCTTTACCTGCGACTAGACCACGCCTAATTGTAAAGGGCTAATGAATCAGCTTGAATGCAAAGCATTAAACCATCTGCCCTGTAGCAAATGATGTTCTGTTAGATCCGAATATTCCCTTGTATTTTATTTTTTAAAAATATACTTGGTAAATTTATATACAGTATAATCATTTAATTCTTTCCTCAACAAAGGACCTGCCTTTAGTGCTATTTTGCCCTTGATTCCATGGGGAAATCTAAACAACTCATAAATAACTTGCGGACTTCCACAAGTTAGGTTAAGAAACCCTAACCCTTACCCCTAACTCTAACCCCTAAACCCTAATCCTTACCCTAACCCCCCAACCATAACCCTTAGGCGCAATTTCCAATGAACTTAAGGTACCATGAGCATATGTACCAACGTCTGAATATAAATGTCTGATTATTATGAATATGAAAACCACACAGACAGCATCTTTCAGATATGCGGCAAAATTCAAGTGATGAATAAATGTTCGTCTGAAAAGTCAGACTAAACCTTAAGACAACAAACAAGGAACTGGTGAAGAGGGTGGCATCAGGTATGCAAGGGAACTTCCGTTTGAGCGGATCACCTGACTGTTTGGAATTATTTCAACACTGGCCTAATACAAGATTTACCTGCTTGCCTGCCTTTCTTGAGTAAGGATCCACTTTCCTCATTGATGGCGTTTATACTCCAGAAGAATGGTAGTTTGAACTACTGTCTTTTTATTCCTGTTATACTGGAATTTATTCCTGAGTTCTCTGAATTTTTGTCAGATGTTTTAACATTTACATTTGTTGTCCATTCAAGCCAGTGGTTGAGGGAGTTTTTAACAGCTTCATTTAATTTGCCCCAGTCTGACTTTGGTCCTACACACAAGCTTGGACGTATTGTATGCTAAACCTTATTTTATGTGGAAATAACTGATACCTGTGTGTCTGATCATCAGCCGATCTTGTTTGAGGTGTCACATCCACCTGTCTGCCAAGGAGCTCAACCCATGCTGTATTAGGCCATGTACTGCCTGTCAGTTCTCAGATGCATTCATGGCTGCTCCTCTGACATACATCATCAAGAATTTGCCTCAGTATCTCAGCACAGATGACTTGGCCACCTCGTTTAATGCTACAGTGGTGATTGAAAGTTTGTGCACCCTTAAAAATTTTCTAGGTTTCTGATAAATCTGGAAAATGATCCTCGTCGAACATTTTGCACAGTATCCAGGTTGCATGTCACATGACATGACATTAATTAACACCCTCACCATGCCAACACCATTCGCAGTTTTTCATTGTAGATCAAACCAATCACATGGACAAAAACTGGTTTGAACGAGGAGTACTGTGGCACACAAAGTGCCTGATTGGCTCGTAGCACTTAGTTATTCACCAGCTACAGTTCAAAGCTGATTTAAGAGCACTCTGGTATCCTGTATTTAGCTTCTCAGATGAAAGTTTCTGTTTGGTGGAGTTAATGGATGAGATTGTGAAATGTGTCTGTCTTTAGAAGACCAACATGTATACCAAATGTGGTGCATGAAGGTTAAAAACGAATGAAAAATGTCACGGGGTGCTATCCGTTTTTGGGGCTCAATAATATCTAATCACCATCATTTAATCTACATTTAAAGCTGCATTAGTGAACCTTTGCCTCTCTATCGCCATCTCTGTTTGAAACATAAAATTGCATGTTACTTCTGGAGGGTTTTTTTTTTTTTTTTTTTCTTTGTTTTTTTCAGCACTGCTCCCCTGCACGTGCGTATCTGATGGTTTGAGGTATTCATATGGGTTTTGTATTAGCTCCAATACTTCACAACGGAGGTGGAAGTGTGTGTTGTTTATGGGAAGCACAAAGGCATAACGCAAAAGAATGTCTAACTATGGTTAAAAAGAGCCAGTTGAATCTTATAGATGTGATGCATTTTCACAAATATTTAGATATAATGTTGACATAATGTCTTGTCTTTGTTTTCTGGTGGAATTCTACAAAGGACAGGACAGCAGTATGATATTTTCAGACGACAGATCTCATTCTTAGCAGAAGTGATATTTCATTGTTTTCAACACCACACCCATGAAACTGCAGCCACTGATGACATCATACCTCCACCAAAGAACTACCTTTCACACACCTGCCCAGATATACTGTCTAAAACCCACCCCCAGACGCTTATTGTGTTGTGATGACACAACCGGATACTCCTTGAAACCAAATACAAGCGGTGAAAAGCTAGAAGCATCTGTGCTAAGAGCTTTATGAATGCACGTCAGCAGCGATCTCAGCTCTGTCGTGTCACGGTCGTAACAGGAAGAAGCTGACCCTACAGATTAACATGGATGTGGTTCCGAGTCTGAGATTAACTTGTCACCTCATCTAGCATGGATTTCCCATCTGAGCTGTCTTAGTGTTCCCGAAATGCTACATCCATCCTATTAAATGTACCTTGGTTTAAATGAACAGACATGCGATATGATATGATATGAAAGTGTAGGCCATAATTAAAGGTGTTTAAAAAAAGGGTCATTATTCACTTGTGTTTTTAAGGGGTCAGTTTCACTTTGAAGACACATTTGGGTTTGAGTTGTGATAAGATGTGTTCGAACGGTGGCGTGGTTTTCACCCATTCCCAAAACACCAGAAATAATGGAAAGTCACTCGTTCTGCTGAGTTTCTTCAAACATGTCCGCTATCACTCACCTCCTCAGGTTATGTTTCAACTCAGTTCTAGAGTCTAATTCCAGTGTTTAAATCCTCTTAGGAACCTTAAGCTATTTCAGTGAATAAGCACAGTGTTGTCCAGTGAGCCTCATTATAAGAAAGCCCTCCTTGAGCAGCCTAAAACGCTTCAACGCAGAGCCTGACCACGTAACAGTCCAGCGAAGAGACCCGTTTTCACACGCAACACAAAGGTAAGAGGACACTTATCAGAGTAATGTCGGGTTGTGGATGTCAAAGATGGACCTGTGAAGCCATGGGATGTGGTTCTTTTGTTGTGGAAAACATCTTACATAAATTTCACAAACTAGTAAAGTCCTCATTTCTGATAGGATGTGTCATTCCAAGGTCTTGATTTGGTCTTGTTGTAACTCATACAGACCCATTGCTGGTGTACCTAAAATACGATAGGATTAAGGTTTGTGCTCAATCCCAGGGGACCTCAGGAACGCTCTAGTGTTTCTAGCGTTCTACTTTCAACTGAACAGACATGGTCGATACGTAACTTAATACATTAGTGTGAAAAAGTTTTAGCCGCTCCCATGTTGTTTAGTACAAACTCTGTATTTTTTTCTATTTTATGACGTCTACATTATTGAATCAGTATAAAAAAAAAACATGTTAGATTTCCAAAGAAAAATCTGTGTATGTCAGTAAAGAAAGCTTCTTCTCTTGAAGAACTGTGGCTGATTCTGGAACATGCTCTAATGCTTCATTTTTTTTAAGCGGAGTGTCGTCCCACCAAATATTGACTTTGTTTATTACATTTATAACTGTTTAATGCTCTTTATTTTAGTTTTACATGTAGAAACAGTTCATTTAATTCTTTTTGAAGACGTCGTTGCTCTACAGAGTTCTAGTCTGAAAAATGGGATTCACTCGATTCTTGCAAAAACAAAACACACAACTGGTGTGTAGTGTCGACTGAAATTAACAAAGCTCTAATCTCCTGACGTCAGGTCTGGATGGTGGTAGGATCATCGGTGTAAATGTTCCACCAGTGGCTGTCACGCATAACTGTAGGGATCAGCTGAAGGTCACCGTCTCTGCACAGTTTTCACCATTACCAGAACAGAATGGAAATGGCTATACCCATGTACACTGGATGGAAATGTAATCATGTAATTAGATTAATGCATATATATATATATATATATATATATATATATATATATATATATATATATATATATATATGAATATATATATATATATATATGAAAGATGCCCAATTGGCAAACATGTTGTAGACAATTTTCACTTTGTTGAATATAGATACTAAACAAAAAAAATATTATGTAATATTTTGAGACTATGTGTAGATATACAGTTAGTAATTCTCCATCAAACCCGCTACTTCTGAACACACAGACTAATCCCAGGGAAAAGTAGACAGTGTCTTTGTTTTTTTTCCATTTGGCTTGCCACGCATCTTTTTTTCCTGCTCAAAATCTCACATTGTGTTTCTGTGTCTGTATAGACAACATGTCTGACCGAGGATTAGTTGAGGAGGAGGTGGCTGTGACTCATACAGGTAAATGAGGAAAAAACGTGAAAACTAGCTTTCTCTTCTCTAAGTCGTTCTAGATAAGCATGTTCTGGGAGCTTGTGATGAGTTGCTTCAACACACTATAGAGAAAGAATAAGCAGAAGAGAGCAGAAACACCATCATGGGTGTATATAGTGGTTTTATTTTCACCTCTGCTTTGCTGCCTGGGAGAGATCTTTCTGAAGTATATTAATCCCAATGTGACTTTTGAGATATTGTAAAAATGAATAGAGAGGCATCATTACTCTACCAGTTTTATTATTCAAGAAGACAAAAATGTCATCCAACCTAAATGGGAGGTGTAGGAATGTAACCAAATATAAACACAGGTGAACTGTTCAATATTCCATTTGTCACTTATCTGTATATATTCATATTCTTATTCGTCTGTACATACATTGAGGTGTTCATAGCGTACATATTACCATTATTATGATTTTACTACTTTTATTCTTATTATTTATATATAATATCCTTAGAAACTGCCTGATCAGGTTCATGGCGGTTTAGACTAGGCATCTAGGTTTTATATTTTGGCACCTAAATTCCAGTGCATAGGAGATATAATGGGCAGGTACGAACAAAAAGAACGTACTTTTATTTAAACTTCAGGTTTAAGCCACACCCACTTTGGCTTTAAATTCAAGTACAGCTATTTGGAGCACTAAACAGATAGAAATCAACTACATGGCCAGATTGAAAGGGATTCTATGGCTAATGGGTGAAGGGTTTAGTGTGCAGTAATGGTTTCTTATATTAAATATCCAAATATAAACAAGTGACATATGATTATGTCGCACACACACACACACACACACACACACACACACACACACACACGTGGGTGGATGACACTTGACTAAGTTTATTTATTTCCAAAATTTCCCAACCAGGACCAAAGGGAGTAATTAATGACTGGCGGAAGTTTAAGCTGGAGAGTATGGATCAGGAGTCCTTACCTCCCAACAAACAGGAGCTGCTGAAACAGATGTCTTCCCCGCACAAATACTGTAACGCGAGTCAAAAGGTAAGTCTTTCTGTAAAACACTCTCCAATAGCCACAAAATAAACTTCTCATTTCATGTGTGTGCTTGCATAAACGTAAAACAATTTGCAAAAACTAGGTGCACTATGTGTCCAAAAGTATCTGGACACCTGATCATCACGCCCATATGTGTTTGTTGAGCATCCTGTTCCAGATTTAGTCCTTCTTTGCTGTTATAATGTGCTCCACTCTTCTGGGAAGGCGTTCCACTTGATTTTGGGACGTGGCTGTGGGTATTGGTGTTCACTCAGCTACACGAGCGTTAGTGAGGTTGAGATCAGGCGCTGATGTTGATGTGAGGAGACTCTAGTTCCTGTTCATCCACAATGGTGATGAGTCAGTAGAGTTGAGGTCAGGGTTCTGTGCCGGACGCTCGAGTTCTTCTACCTTCTTCCAACCTTCATACACCGTGTCTTCATGGAGCTCGTTTTGTGCACTTTCTCATGCTGGAACAAGTTTGGGATTCTTAGTTCCAATGAAAGGAAATTGTAAGACATTCTATAAAATTGTGTGCTTCCAACATTGCGGCAGTTTGGGGAAGAACGACATATGGGTGTGACTGTCAGGTGTCCACAAGCCTTTGGTCATGTAACGTCCTTCAGCCTGGTTCTGATCTCATATACTTCTGATCATCTATCTGGTCACCCTTATCCTTTCAGATGAGCGTCCAGGAATACGAAATGCTTAAGGATGATGATGAGCAGTGTCTACGCAAGTACCGCAAGCAGTGCATGCAGGAGATGCATGAGCGTCTCAGCTTCGGGCCCAGGTTCAGTGGTGTGCATGAACTGGACAACGGTGAGGCATTTATCGAAGTAATTGAGAAGGAGCATCAGCTCACTGTAGTGGTGGTGCACATCTACAAAGCTGGTGTCAAGGGCTGTGAGGCACTGGACAGGTGCCTAAACTGCCTAGCTGCTGAGTATCCCAGCGTCAAGTTCTGCCGCCTCAACGCAGCCGTCTCCGGTGCAGGCGAACACTTCTCTGATGACGTGCTACCAGCTGTACTGGTTTACAAGGCTGGAGAGATGCTGGGAAATTTCTTGGTGATCACACAACACTTCAATGATGAGTTCTTTGCCACAGACGTGGAGGCCTTCCTCACTGAATATGGACTGCTGCCAGAAAAAGAACTCAGGCCAGGTGAGGATGACGCAGATGTGGAGTGATGGAAGATAGTTTCATGTGATTATTCTGCAGGTATACATGTGACAAACAGTAGTACAAGCTAGAAATGTCTGGGTTAAACATAGTCCACAATTGTTAGTTTATATTTACCAGATTGCTGGGCCAGTTATTATTATAATTTGAATAATTAAACTTTTCCCGTACGGTTTTTCCTTTAAAAATGCAGAAAGTAAAGGCATTATAGTTAGCATCCTCAGCCAAACTTCCCCTTTGGCATCTAAATGAAGACAGTTTCAAGTCTATCAATATCATCATTGTTAATTGGCCTTTTAGTAACCACATAAATCTGATGCTAATAGCTACATGTTCCAAAAAAAGAAACAATAAGAAAAGTCCTGTGTCATATCTATAAATCAGATCCATTTTTATTTAGAGTATATTAACATAGAAATGTGTCATCATTATTGTTTTGTTATTTATCTTACAACCAAGTCCTGAAACATAGAAATTTCTTTGAATTTAATATAAATGAAATCATGGGAATATGTACACCCTCACGACAGACCTTTATTGTTTATAGAGTTGCTGTAAAATTTGTGTTTAGAAAGTTTAGAATTTTCTGTACATCTGTATAAATGTGACCTAAGACATCGACTGATTTTCTGATTTTAAGTCTTAAAAGTAGACAAAGAGAACCGAATTAAACAAAAATGCAACAATATTATACCTGGTTATTTATTTATTTATTTATTTATTTATTGAGGAAAATGATCCAGTATTACAGATCTGAGAGTGGGGAAATGTGAAGTATGTGAACGTCTAGGATTATCGGTTTAACTTGAAGGTGAAATTAGAGTCAGGTGTGATTGAGTGAGCGTCCTGTTTTATTTAAAGAACAGGGATCTATCAGAGTCTGATCTTCACAACACGTGTGTGTGGAAGTGTATCATGGTACGAACAAAGGAGATTTCTGAGGACCTGAGAAAAGGAGTTGTTGAAGCTCATCATGGTGGAAAAGGTCACAAAACCATCTCTAAAGAGTTTGGACTCCACCAATCCACAGTCAGACAGATTGTGTACAAATGGAGGAAATTTAACATCATTGTCCCCTCCCCAGGAGTGGAGACCAACAAAGATCACTCCAACAGAAAGACGTGTAAAAGTCCATGAGGTCACAAAGGAACGCAGGGTAACTTCTAAACAAATAAAGCCCTCTCTCACATTGTCTATGTCTAATGTTAATGTTCACGAGTCCAGCATCAGGAGAACACTGAACAACAATGGTGTACATGGCAGGGTCACAAGGAGAAAGCCAATGCTCTCCAACAAGAACATTGCTGCCCTTCTGCAGTTTGTTAAAGATCACGTGGACGAGCCAGAAGGCTAATGGAAAATGTTTTGTGGAAGGATGAGAACAAAATAGAACTTTTTGTTTTAAATGAGAAGCGTTATGTTTGGAGAAAGGAAAACACTGCATTCCAGCAGAAGAACCTTCTCCCATCTGTGAAACTTGATGGTGGTAGTGTCACGGATTGGACTTGTTTTGCTGCATCTGGACCAGGACGAGTCGCCATCATTGATGGAACAATGAGTTCTGAATTATACCAGCGAACTCTAAAGGAAAATATCAGGACATGAGTCCATTTCTGAAGAGAAAGTGGGTCATGCAGCAAGATAACGATCCTAAACACACGAGTCGTTCTTCCAAAGAACGGTTGAAGAAGAATAAAGATCTATGTTTTGGAACGGCCAAGTCAAAGTCCTGACCTTAATCCAATGGAAATGTTGTGGAAGAACCTGAAGCAAGCAGTTCATGTGAGGAAACCCACCAACAGCTGTTCTGTACTGAGGAACGGGATAAAACTCCTCCGAGCCGATGTGCAGGACTGATCAACAGTTACCGAAAACATTTAGCTGCAGTTATTACTGCACAAGGGGCTCACACCACATACTGAAAACACACTCACTCACAGATATGTCATATTGGATCATTTTCCACAATAAATAAGTGACCAAGTATAATAATTTGTTCTCATTTCTATCGGTTCTCTTTATCTACTTTTAAAGACTTTCACAACACAAACTGTATATGAGTTAACACATGAAAACGTGACTAATTGGAAATCTTGTGTTTTTTTCTTTTTTCTCCTCTTCACTATTAAATACTTTCTTTGTAAGCTCAGTTATTTTCGACTGAACAACAATGACATTTTTATTAATATAGATGAAAGGGTTCACCTAAACTCGCAGCGCGGTTTCTACGCATAGTACATCTTGACCTCAGTGACAATAAACACGTGTTGTTTGGGTTGTTGGCATGTTGTTTTGGTATGAGGTTTACAGTATGCCTATTTCTGATGCAGCTGAAGAGAAAAAATAGACGCCTTGCCATTCGGAAAACGTTTTGGGCACAGAGTAAAATCTAAACTTCGTGACCTGGACTGATCAGAGTGCGCTTCTCATTGGCCACACAGCCGCATAATCTCGCCGTAAAACTGTTATCACCTGTAATCTCCTTACTGGAGTCAGATCTAAGATCTGTTTTCATTTCTTTAATCCGCTTTAACATTTAGCACTAGACCTGACTAGATTTGCAGCACTTATAACAGACATGGATTGTAAAATGTTAACGTTGATCAACCGGATGTTCATTTAATAAGGTGTTGTGTATTAACATTATTATATGAGCAGGGTGGTGCCCTGTTGAATGCTGGGAGAAATGTGTGTAGAGGAAAAAGCCAACTGAAGGCCAAATAAATGACAATAAATCGATGAATACTGAACACCGAAGTGACGATGTCATTATTTTGTAAATTAGTTTATGGATTAGTTCTGTATCTGAAATAAAATGAATAAAGAAACAGTGATTTCTGTTGCTCATGTAGCATAACCGAATGCAAGAACGTGGGAGACCCAATGACGGTTTCCACTAGACCATCAAAAGTAATGAATGGTAATGAAACTAACCGGCTTTACGAATGTAAACATTTAGGACTATGTAATGCATGTGTAGACTTCCACTTCTGCCTATTTTATAAATCAAGGCATATTTACTTTGTCATGTAAACTTTTCTTCGCCACTGGACCGGAAACAAACAGTGCTGACATGCAACTTCAAACCACTTTCTGGGAAACCTCTGCTAAACATTTCCTTTTTCAGCCTTTAATCCTTTGAACGTAACAGATTGTTCAATAATTTCATTCACTTTTAATAGTTACCTTAAGAGTCGTCTCTGGGCTATAGAGATGTGTACACACCCTCCAAGGACCTGAAGGTTTGAAAGATTAATCTTTTTAATGCGGTGTCACACCTTAACATACTGTAGGCTTGCAGTGTTTCATGTAACAGGGCCTCCTGCGTGAGAGCAACGTAGCCTAAACATCCCTGTGCTTGTCTGGACATCTTTCTTCAGGCGTGTCATCACGTGTCCATGCGTGTACTAATTTTCACCACTGATTTTATTTTTCTCAGTGTGTTACCATAATACAAGGACCTTCAGGAAGTGCTGCTCCATAAGCAGAAGCCACTAGAGTATTCAGCTGATTCACTCTACAGCGCAGGGGTCATTACAGTGCCACTGGGACAGGAAACCTTCCCAAAATGTATCAAATTCTATTATTTAAGATTGGAACAGAAAGAAGACATGCTGTAGTGTGATCAAATCATTTTTAGCAAAATGTTTCATATATTTAAATATTTTCCTGTTTTTTGTGCTCGAGTTTCAACTTAAGGCCGGACATGCTCCTTTAGGATTTTCTCGTAGAGAGCAGAATTCATGTTTCCCTCAATTACTGCAAGTTGCCCAGACCCTGAAGCAGCAGAGCATCTCCACACCATCACACTTCGTCCACCAGACTGTAGGTATGATGATCTTTTTGTGTAATTCGGTGTTTGGTTACACCAGATGTAACGGGACTCCTGTCTTCCAAACAGTTCCACTTTCACCTCATCAGTCCACAGAACATTCTCCCAAAAGGTTTGAGGATCATCAAGATGTGTTTTGGTGAAATTCAGACGAGCCTTAATGTTCTTCTGTGTTAGCAGTGGTTTTCACCTCACCACTCTTCCATGGACACCATTTTCCCTCAGTGTCTTTCTGATAGTGAAGTCATGAACAGTGACCTTTATTGATGTAAGAGAGGCCTGTAGGTCCTTCAATGTTGTCCTTGGATCTTCTGTGATTTCCTGGATGAGTCATTGCTGCTCTTGGATGAATTTCAGAAAGTCGGACACTTCTGGGAAGGTTCACTACTGTGCCGAGTTTTTCCATTTGGAGATAATGGCTCTCACTGTGGTTCTTTGGAGTCCCAGAATATTTGAAATAGTTTTGTAACCCTTCCCAGACTAATGTACTTCAATCATCTTCTTCATCATCATTTCTGGAATTTATTTCAGCTTTGGCGTAGTGTGTTACTGAGTAAGACCTTTTAACCAACTCCATGCTGATGAGAAAGTTCTATTTAAGTGTAGATGTGATTGAACAGGGTTTGTAGTAATCAGGCCAGATTTTGTCTCGTCCAGCTGAACTCCATTATCAATGCAGACTCATAGATTTGGGGAATTAGTAACTACAGGGGCAAATACATTTTCACAAATACATCATTCCACTGTAAGGGACTTCTCTTAATTGTTGACTTTGACACAGGTACGTCTACCTCAATAAAACTAAGTTACTTATGAAATGCTGAAGATTAGTTAATGATTATTTGATTTAATTATTTAGGCCCTGATAAATAAAAACATTCAGGAGAATTGACGGAGAGTGTACTTTCTTTTTCCCGTGACTGTATGCTAGCCGCTTCTCATTAGCTTCCATTAATTGCTGCTGTTAGCATTTTTGCTAACATGATATTTCCGTCATGCACTGTGAGCAGTGTAAATGAGAATATATTGTACACTCTACAGACATTGAACCAAACACTGTGTGTCGTAGTATAGTTTTAAGTTAAGTACTGGTTTAATATCTAATTGTGGGATAGAGTATATACTAAACGAGACAGACGTGCACTCTTCAGACAGTGATGCGTGCAGGCCTTGATGTGTTCTCCCGAGTCAGCTGCATAGCAGAGAGAGGCGAGGTAACAGTTATGTTTTTATTCAGTTAATCTTACTGGAGCAACCCTCAACTGCCTGAGGGACCAATAAGTGCCTGAATTACTGTCTCCTTTATAATGTGCATTTAAAAATTCCATATTTATTACTCACTGACAGCCTCCCTTACATGTGTTATGACTGGTTTTGAGAAATTGGGGAAACATGATTAAAGACAGAAGCTCATTCACATATTTCAGGACAAAGCATGAACGTTTTCCACAGTTAATCTTAAACGAATGAAACTTCATGGCTGGTGGTGATGTCAGATACAAGGCATTTCGAGGGGAAAAGGATGATGGAGGAAATAATTCAAACTTTTGTAATATAGTGTTATACTTAATTGCACTGGCCCTTTCATATCTCCTCCTGAGTGATTGTACTGCTTTAGAATCTATTTCCATGCTTAAGTCATTGTGTGGGGTTTTTCCCAAATAAAACCCGGTACTCAATACCAGATACTATTAACCAATACTCAATACCCGATACTCAAAACGCGATACTCAATACCTGATACTCAATACCGATACTCAAAACTCGATACTCAATACCAATACTCAATACCCGATACTCAATGCCCGATACTCAATACCAATACCGATTCTCAATACCGATACTCAAAACTCGATACTCAATACCCGATACTCAATACCCAATACTCAATACCGATACTCAATACTGATACTCAATACCAATACCGATTCTCAATACCGATACTCAAAACTCGATACTCAATACCCGATACTCAATACCCAATACTCAATACCGATACTCAATACTGATACTCAATACCCGATACTCAATGCCCGATACTCAAAACTCGATACACAATACCCGATACTCAATACCCGATACTCAATACCAATACCGATTCTCAATACACGATGCTCAATACTCAATACCGATACTCAATACCGATACTCAATACCCGATACTCAATACCCGATACTCAATACCGATACTCAATACCCGATACTCAATACCGATACTCAATACCGATACTCAATACCGATACTCAATACCGATACTCAATACCCGATACTCAATACCGATACTCAATACCGATACTCAATACCCGATACTCAATACCGATACTCAATACCCGATACTCAATATCGATACTCAATACCGATACTCAATACCGATACTCAATACCCGATACTCAAAATCGATACTCAACACCTGATCCTCAATGTCGAGACCAACAGACATGTTTACTGGATAAAAGCCCAAAGGGCATATTTTACTAAATGTACCAAGTTAGATTCACAATGATTTTGCAATTGATCAAAAAAAAAAGGAAAAAAAAAACAAGGAATTTTTACTTTAAAATCTAGAACATTAAGCATGGGGAACATGCTTGAAGAGTGAAATGAAGAGTACTGTGAGGGTGCTGTGGTGCTGCACATTCCCTTCTATAAGTCTATTAACACGGAGGTTGAATTTATACAGTTGTATAATATTGTTGTTTTGTGTTGGCGTTAAGGGCTGGAGTTATTGTGCTTTGAAATATTTCGACACTGTGAACTATCAGATCCTCCTATCAACTCTCTCCAACCTGGACATCACTGGAAAGGTTCTACGCTGGGTGGAATCCTATCTTTCTGACAGATCCTTCAAGGTATCATGGAGCGGAGGTATTTATGAAACTCAGCAACTCACAACAGGCGTTCCACAGGGATCAGTTCAGGGTCCACTCCTCTTTTCTATCTACACTACATCTCTCAGGCAGATGATGGAGTCTAATGGCTTCTCCTATCACTGCTATGATGATGACACCCAGCTCTATTTGTCCTTCCAGCCTGACGATCCATCCGTCTCTGCACGCATCTCTTCTTGCCTGTCAGACATCTCGGTCTGGATGAAGGAGCACCATCTTCAGCTTAACCTGGGAAAATCTAAGCTTCTCGTCATCCCA
The DNA here is from genome assembly GCA_012411365.1 of Ameiurus melas. Lineage (NCBI taxonomy): Eukaryota > Metazoa > Chordata > Actinopteri > Siluriformes > Ictaluridae > Ameiurus > Ameiurus melas. The sequence continues at coordinate 21,815,666 of CM022763.1, read as the reverse complement.
GCCTATCCCTCAATCAACCCGATCTTCACTGTACAGCTCAGCTCACTTACACTCATGCCAACCAGGACGGCCACGAACCTTGGGGTGATTCTTGATGACGGCTTGACCTTTACAGACCACATCTCAGCAACTGCACGGACCTGTAGGTTCATCCTTTACAACATCAAGAAAATCCGACCCTACCTCACCAAACAGGCTACACAGATACTAGTCCAGGCTCTTGTTATCTCTAAACTGGACTACTGCAACTCACTGCTTTCAGGCCTCCCAGCCAGCTCCATCAAACCCCTTCAGATGATTCAGAATGCTGCAGCGCGCCTCGTCTTCAATCAGCCCAAGACAACCCATGTCACACCCCTCTTCATCTCCCTCAACTGGGTTCCTGTAGCTGCCCGCATCAAGTTCAAGGCCTTTATGCTCACCTACAAGACCTTGTCAGGAACAGCACCCTCCTACCTCAACTCTCTCCTGAAGGCCTACATTCCCTCTCGCAATCTGCGATCAACTAGCGACCAACGTTTAGTAGTTCCCACTCAGCGTGGCATAAGGTCCCTTTCCAGAACCTTCACGCTTACCGTTCCCCAGTGGTGGAATGCTCTTCCGATCTCAATCTGGACTGCAGAATCTCTCACTATCTTCAAAAACCAGCTAAAGACCCACCTCTTCCGTGAACACCTAACCAACTCCTAGAGAAAAAAAACAAAAACGCATTTACACCTCTACTCTGTGCACTTTGCTTAGTCTGGTATTCAATTAATGGATCTTGTATAGTAGCACTACTTGTATTGTTCTCTGCTTGATATATCGCTTTTCTTATTTGTAAGTTGTTTTGGATAAAAGCGTCTGCCAAGTGAATAAATGTAAATGTAAATGAAATGTTGTGCAATAAAGTCTTCTTAAATGAAAGATTTCATAGTGCATGATTTTATGTGCTCTGCTGCCACAAATGTTGCACACGTGTTCCTAATAAACTGGACAGGGAGTGCGCATTATTAGTAATTATAGCTGAATTGTGTAGTATAGAATGAAGAAGAAAAAAAAAACACAGCAACGTTTAATTCACTGTATAGTAATGCCTATCATGACAAACACCTGGAGGCACGCTGTCTTTAAGCTGTTGTAGAGCGCCACCTAATGATCACTTCCACTACACTACACTTACCACCTAATAAGCCACAGGTTCCCAGTCCTAGCCCTGGAGTATCCTCAGTCCATCATGCTCCACATGGACAGCCTGAGATTATTGTGGATGGTACCATGTAGAAACCATAAAGATGGCCGTGGATGTTCTTCCTTCCTGCAATTGCTAAGATCATACTCATAAGTTGCTCAGATGTTCATGAGTTTCTGTTAACTATTTGACGCCACAGCACACAGTTTATGGAAGGAAATGATTTAGAGTTGTACTATCCGGTGTCACCCAGATGAGGATGGGTTCCTTTGGAGTCTGGTTCTTCCCAAGGTTCCTTCCTCACCGCAAAATACAAATACCAACACCATAAATACAACTCCCCAAAATTTCAAATCTCAAACAAATCACAGATTTGATGTAAATTAGCTTAAAGATGAATCATCCCAGATTCCCAGCGACAAGTAGTGGACAGTTTCAGCATGGTTGAACATTTTAACCGCTGTGTGAAGTGAAGATCAATGGAGTGGAGGAAAAAACCCACCTGAACCGAAATGAGGTAAGCGCATCTTAAGTTTTATGTTCTTCTTAAATAGCTAGTTTTTCTACAGTGATGTTCAGCGCTTAGTGGAACTGTTTAGGTAATGTTCCAGCTGTATTAGGCTATGCTAATATTAGCTTGCTTGCAATCAGTAGCAAGCTAACAGCCTACAGTAGCAGTTTTGTCATTAGAAATGCTTATGACAACAGCACATTATTTACCCCTCTCTTCCAACACACCAAATGCTCACTATCTGCATGACTATAGTGCAGGCCGTTCAAAACAGAGTGGAAAGAACATAGATAAAATGTAAATGGATTAAATACACCACAGTTAATATATTATATATATATATATATATATATATATATATATATATATATATATATATATATATATATATATATATAGAGAGAGAGAGAGAGAGAGAGAGAGAGAGAGAGAGAATGTGTGTGAAATTGAAATACATGAAATTCATATTCAAATACTTGTGTGAGCGCTTGAGCCCCACTATATTGTTATAGCCAAAGAGCCCTGAAGATGGCGCTAACACAACCCGGAGCACGTAAATCTTCACTGAAAGCCCTGAAGAAGAAGAAGAAGAAGAAGAAGAAGAAGAAGAAGAAGAAGAAGAAGAAGAAGAAGAAACAGACGAGAGAAAATGGCGGCAGCCCTTCAACAGATCTTAGAGCGAGCTGAGCTGTGTAAACTGTCGAAGGCGGTTCAGGGGAAACTGGAGAAACACCTGGCGGAGCAGCAGAGTGAGACAGATTACTATAAAGCGCAGTATGAGCAGCTTCGGGCAGACAGCGGTAAATATACTGCCTCTCTCCTCAGCCTGGCCCTGCAGGGACATACTGACCCGAGTCAACCAGCTAGTCCCGAGTGGTTAGCTAGTCCCGAGTGTTTAGCTAGTCCCGCGGTAGTGAGCTAGTCCCGCGGTAGTGAGCTAGTCCCGCGGTAGTGAGCTAGTCCCGCGGTAGTGAGCTAGTCCCGCGGTAGTGAGCTAGTCCCGCGGTAGTGAGCTAGTCCCGCGGTAGTGAGCTAGTCCCGCGGTAGTGAGCTAGTCCCGCTGGTTTCTGCGCCTCAGCAGCAGCAGGTGTTTGTAGCTACTGATATTAGCTTTATGGGGTTAGTTAGCTAGCCTTTACGGTGGAGTTGAACTGTTAGCTCGCTAGCTAAAGCTGGACTCCGCAAGAGTGTATTATTATTATTATTATTATTATTATTATGAAGAGAAGTAGTAGTAGTAGTATCGCTCTCACTGTGTGGAATACAGCATTGTGTTCATCTCTCATGAAGTGCTGCAGGATTTTCTGATCAAATTCGGTTTCTCATGTCATTCTATGACTCGTTTTTACAGTGATCAGTATAAATCTATCGTTCGCCTTAGAACTGGAACTACTCTTCCAGCCGTGCTGATAAACTAGTGCGTTCTTTTCGCTATAGCAACAGCTCGTCCGCAGGTACTCCTTAATCCGAGACTAAAACTGATGAATAAAGTTATTTAACAAATGAAAAGCTTGGGTGTAGACCCTGGAGAAACCACTTTCTGTCTGTTTGGAGTGTGATAATCCGAGTCGGTGCTTCAGCCCGAGCTGCTGAACGCTTCTGAACAATACTTTCTGTTGTATTTCCATTTAGAGCAACAGTACTCTGACCTGGACAAGCGGTACACGGAAAGCCAGGATCAGTGTCTGTCTTTAACTAAAGACTATCAGAAACTGCAGGAAGACTTCACATCACTCGGTAAGCACTTGTAAATCTTTGTGTCGTGTTAAACAAAACGCACCCCTGGTCCTAACAGGAACAGTATCACACTCCGGCACTATATGTTCACCGGCACATTATTGTGTCCCGGTGACTAACCGTGTCACTAGGTTACCTGACCGCACTGGTCAGTTTAACACCCAGTCCTGTATAATAGAACTTCTGGACTGTGAGCAGGTTCCTCATGCTGATCCTGCTGTTTTTATAGATGAAGAGTTGAAATCTCTGCGTGAGAAAAACGAGGAGCGTGAATCCTCGTACGCCAAGCTGGAGTCCGAGCAGGTAAAATAATAATAATAATAATAATAACCGCGCATTCTTAAAACGTATGGAGTCCATGAGTGTGTCTCCTCGGAAGTGATGTGTACTTGCGTGTGCTCTGTGTCGCTGTGCAGAAGGAGCTCTCCAAATTAAAGGATGAGCTGGAGGCTGAGAAGCGAAACCTGGTGCGCACGCTGGAGAGGACGTCGCGGGAGGTCGAGGGCCAGAGCGGTAAACGGGACACTGTTTATGGAATCACCAGCTGTGCTGTGGAACTGTAGATGGTATAGAACTTGTGAATGTATTTCTTTCTCCTGCAGAGGATTTGAAACGGCTCGGGGACAGGCTGGCGGATGTCAGCGCTACAAACATGCAGCTGCAGTTGAAGGTAGACCAGCTGGAGGCGTTGGAAGTCTCAATCAAGGTACATCCTGAGAAGACTCCCAAAGAAGGCTTTGGGAAAGAACTCCACCACTAGGTGGCATTCTAGAGCTTTGCTGTTGATGCCTATTACGCTTGCATCCTATTACGCTTGTGTCGTTAGCTCGTGTCTGGTGTCTTGAATGTAAACAGCTGAGTATTTGGTGAGGGAGAAGCCCACTGCAGCTAACCATGTGTCTGCAGTACAAAGAGAAACGGCTGGAGCAGGAGAAGGATCTTCTCCAGGCCCAGGTGACCTGGATGAGCGAGGAACTGAAGACTAAAAGTGAGGAGCTTCTCTCTCTGTCACGGCAGAAAGGCAACGAGATTCTAGAGCTCAAGTGCAGCCTGACCAACAAAGAAGACGAGGTATGACGGTGTAAAACTAGTTTATACATTAAAATAAATAAATAAATTACTGACAGTCCAGGCACATAAAGGAGGGGATGGGGCAGTAGTGTACTGAGAAACAAGCTGTTTTATAGTATTTTTCGACATCATGAATCCGTCTGTAGCATTAAATCCCTAACGAGCTCGTGTGCGGTTCTCTGTGCAGTGTACCCGAGTACAGGACCAGCTGGCCAGTCTGAAATCCTCCAACGAGAACCTTCAGAAGCAAGCCGAGGACTTGATCAGAAAACTGAAAGAGGTGAGCGACCGTTCCTTTACTTCACCCGCGTGAGAGCTACTGCAGCGCACTGACTAACCCTGCCACGTCTCCGTCTAGGCCAAAGAACAGCAAGCAGGTTCAGAAGAGAAGTTCCGCAACGAGCTTAATGCTAACATCAAGCTGTCCAACTTGTACAGGGTAACTCGCTCGCTGTATTCTGCTTCTTTTTTTTTTTTTTCTTTTTTTTTTTTTTTTAGATGAGGGTAAATAGAGTTGTGTGTTGTGTGCTCCTGAATGACGTGTTGGTGATTGATTAATCAGGGCGCAGCAGCGGATGCGGAGGCGAAGAGCGAAGAGCTTAGCCAGGCTGTAGAAGAGCTGCACAAGCTGCTGAAGGAGGCGGGAGAGGGTGAGTGGAGAGAAGCGTGTCGAGTCTAACGTTAACATGCACACGCCGTGACATTACAACTCCTGACAGTCTTTTCTACAGTAAAAGGACACGTTTTAATCGTTTAGATCAGCGTTTTCACTCCGTTGGCTCCGAGTAAAACCCACACCTAAAATAAAATTACTAAATAAAACTTTTTAAAAAGCTCTTTCTTCAGTTGGAGGAGGAGTGAAATGTATGTAATAATCGGTACAGATGTTCACACGGTAGCTATGTTTATTAAACATGTTGTGGAATGTTTTGTGGACAGCTCACAAAGCTATGGAGATGCAGCTGGCCGAGGCGGAGAGCTGCAAAAGGAAGGACGTGGCCGAGCTCATGGAGCGCGTTGGCATCCTGGAGAAAGAGCTGGACAATGCGAATGATCTTCTGTCGGACACCGCACGCCGAGGTCAGCAACACTGCGGAGTCAGCGGCTTCCCTCCCCCTGAATAATAAACACGTAAAGTCACTTGTTCTTTCTTTTGACAGCCGGCACCACGTCTGCACCGGTTCTCCGAGATAAACAGCTGAGCACGATGTCTCCCACCGCGGTGGCCGTCGCCAAGATCAGGCCGGGCATGAAGCTCACCGAGGTACTTCACCCAGGGGCTGGTATTTAACAGGGCAGACCGACAAAGGGAAATCAGGTGGTGATTGTTTTCCGAGGGCTGCACTTGCGTTGTTTAAATGTGTTTCCACGTGCTTGCTCTGCAGATCTATACGGCGTACGTAGAGTCCCAGGAGCAGCTGCAGTTGGAGAAGCTGGAGAACAAACGTGTGAACAAGTACCTGGATGACATTGTGCAGGAGGTGGAGGCTAAAGCGCCCATACTGAAGAGGCAGAGGGAGGAGCTGGAGCGTGCGCAGATATCCGTGGCCAGTCTGTCTGGCAAGCTGGAGCACGCTGTGGAGGTAAGGATTGAGACGTGTCCGACGTGAACTAGCATCATGCAGCTGTTCTAGTGACGTCGTATGTGCTTGCCAGAGAGCAGCGCTAGGAGCAGGAGCTACCTTAAACCAAAGTTGGTACATGTTGCGGATGAAGTTTTCAAATAGTCTTAAGTTAGCGTTGAGTAATCCGGTGTCTCGGTGTGGCAGGAGGTACAGCGCCTGCAGAAGGAGGCAGACGAAGCCAACAAGCACGCCTCCAGGCTGGAGAGAGACAATCAGAGGTTTGAGGTGCAGCTGCGTGACCTGGCTCACCAGGTGAGGCTTTTTCTTGGGGGCGGGTTGTTCGGTACAGGTCTTTATGGTTCCAGTTTTGACCTACTGTGCAAACACAATCAAGATGGCAGCGTTCAATTTCGACCGAAATTAGGCTGCAAAATGGGAGTAAATGGCACCATGTTGTCCACGTATATCTTTATCTCATTTGTTTGTATTTTTGGAGCTCTGTCAGAATGTCCTTTTTACTGATCTAAAACCCGAGGGTATGTTCTGTTCTCAGGTTCGGGTGTTACTGATCGAGCTGGAGGAGGCGCGTGGGAACCACGTGGTCCGTGACGAGGAAGATGTGAGCTCGGCGGACGTGACCAGTACGTCTGAGGTAATCTCGCAGCACCTGGTCACGTTCCGCAGCGTGGTGGAGCTACAGCAGCAGAATCGGCGCCTCCTGGCGGCCCTGCGCGAGCTCGCAGACGCGCAGGAGAAAGACGAGATAGAGGCTGATAGCACCAAGTGAGCAGCTCACTTATTTTTGTACGTGGGGGTGGGGTGGTTCAGGAGAACAGGGTTATTTCGGATTTCTTCAGTAGCTCTATCCTGTGAAGAACCCAACACACTATTGTGTGTGCGTTTGCAGACAGACAGAGTTACAGGTTAGTTTGGAGAATGCCCGGATCGAGCTGGAGCAGGTCCGAGAGCAGCGTGAACGCCAGATGCAGAAGGTTGAATCCATCGTGCGCCAGCGAGACATGTTCCGTGTCCTGCTCGCCCAGGCTACAGGGGTCAGCTTCCATCAGCAAGGTGAACGCAGCTTCACACAAACTACTACTACTTCTTCCCCTTTTAGAATTCAGACCATTTTTGCATTAACGTAATGATTGGGCCCCTAGGCGCTTCGTTAGAGGAATTCTCCCTCACCTCCACCCCCCGACGCTCCCCTGCAGCCACGCCCACCACGGCCACGCCCACCGGCCTCGTCAGCGCTACAGCAGTAGAGTCCATGGAGACGGTGGAGGCCAAGGCTGCCCTGAAACAGGTGAGGTCGTGTGAACCGTATGACAAAATATGACGAGGCATGATACCGGTTTGCTGGTTAGATATTCTGATGTTTATTTATGCACATTGCAGCAACTCTGAAATAACCGACTCAATTAGGCATGCTTTAACTTTCAACGGTGTGTGTGTGTGTGTGTGTGTGTGTGTGTAGCTCCAAGAGGTGTTTGGAGCCTATAAGAAAGAGAAGGCCGAAAGCGAGAAGGCTCTGACCGGGCAGTGTGAGAAGCTGCAGGAGCAGGTGTCTGAGCTGAGATCCCAGAACGCCACGATTTCCACTCAGCTGGAGTTTGCCTCTAAACGGTGAGCACTCCGGCCTCCAAACGCATTAAATGCACCACATAATGTATCTTATTACAGATGTATTGAAAAGTTGTGTGTGTGTGTGTGCCAGATATGAAATGCTACAGGATAATGTGGAAGGTTACCGTAAGGAGATTGCCTCTCTAAGGGAGAAGGCTCAGAAGCAGGCTGCCTCTGGGCAGAAAAGCGAGCAGACGGTCCACGCTCTCACACAAGACTTGCGTGCAGCTAATGAGAAACTGTCCATGGTCGAAGTAAGTGTGTTTGTGCGGCCGTACGTTTTCTCGTCATCTTTGTCGTCTTGTTCTTGCCTTTCCCAGTATGCGTTTGCTCGAGTAATAACGGAGAATAAAATAAACTGTGCATGCCAGTTGGTCCTCATGATGTTTTGACCACCTCAGGCGAGAGCAGAGGGCCTGCGCAAGGAGAGAGACCTGCTGAAGATGGTGGAGTCCAGTCTGAGCCAGGAGAAGGAGTCGATCCTCTCTCAGCAGAGGAGCCAGAACCTTCTGTTCACCAATCTGAAATCCATGCAGGTACTGAAGATACTCGGTGTCGTCAAATGTACCGCTGACACCTGACGCGGATGCTGTGTGTTGAGGTGTGTGTGTGTGTGTGTGTTCTCTCAGGCCACGTTAGAGCGTTCGGAGTCAGAAACTCGGCAGCGGCTCACGGCGCAGGTGGAGAAGCAGGAGCGAGAGATTTCCCAGCTGCAGAAGAAGCTGGAGCATGAGGTGGAGCAGAGACACGCGCTAGGGCGCAATCACGATGTAAGTTGCGTCGTCTAATTTGACGCTCCTATTTTGGACCTTTTGGAGGTTTAATGATGGCGGAATGTGGGTTATGGTTCACAGAAGCAGCTTTTGGATGCTAAGAAGCAGCTGGAGGTGCAGTGTGCCTTGCACCAGAGGACCAGAGAGCAGCTGAACGCTGCACAGCAGGAGCTCAACAGTCTCCAGCAGCAGCTGAACACCAGAGAGGGAAGGGTTTCCTCACCCAGCACTCACACAGGCCTCACGGGTAACACGCTGCCACCATTTATTCATGGACTTTGGACTTTTTGGCTTTAAATAACTGAGTAATTAAATTTTTTTGGAAACATATTTTTCATCTCTCTCCACGCCTGGCACAGGGCCGCAGGGTAGTGTAGAGGATGTAGAGGAACTGCGGACGCGTCTGAACGAGGCTCAGAGCAGAAGCGAGGATCTGGCTTCGAGACTGGAAAGCAGCACTGCTTCTCTGGAGCAGTACAGAGTCATGTGTCTCAGCCTGGAGGAGGCCCTGGAGAAAGAGAAACAGGTCTGTAACTGGTGTATAATCTGGCATATCACATCTGCCCACAGCTGTAACGTATTAGGGCAGGTATCTGAAGCTACATTTTTAGTAACTGATGTATTTCCGTAAGACGTATACACGTCAGTGTTTTGTATGTTTGTGTCTCTTTTTTTAAGAAATGAAGAAAGCTTCTGTGATCAGTACTGAGTTGCTGTTCCTCTTTCAGGTAACCGAACAAGTGAGGACATCGGTTGAAAGCCAGCTTTTGGAGGCTCATGAGCACCTTCAGCAACAGGAAAAGAAGCTTCTAGAAGCTGAGAAGGAGAAGAATGAAATGCAGGAAGAGAAACAAAAAGCCATGGAAGCCACTGAGCAGCAGGTGCAGTTCCTGCTGCTATAGCTATATGTAGAACTAAATGATTGATGTACCTATAGTTCTGTGGGACAGGATGGTTAGTCATTTCACGTTCATTCCTGGTTCCAGGTGAGTGAGCTGCAGAGGAACCTGAGCAGCCTGCAGGCCGATCACCAGGAAGCATTGCAGAAGGCAGCCACGGCGGTCGCTCAAGTGCAGCAGTCCATGCTGGATAGCCAAGAGCAGGCACGTCTTGCTGCCGAGGCCCAGGACAAGTACGAGCAGGAGATGCTGTTGCACGCGGCTGACGTGGAGGCCCTGCAGGTAACCAAAGCCCAGGCCCAACACGCCTCGGAGCTCCGCCAGCAGCTTGAAGACAAGCTCCAAACGGTCAGCGCACAGCTGCTCGAGGCCCGAGTATCCTGGGAGGAGCAGGAGAAGATCCTCAGAGTATGTTGTTCCAGCAGTACGATCCTCACAGGAAGTTTAATTACCTGACATAGTTTATATGTACTGTATATAGGACTGTACTACTGACTTGTCTTCTAATACCATACTATTAGTCGTTCCTTTTAAAAGCTGCGGTGGTGGTGGTCTGTGATTTCTGTCTCTCAGGAGGACCAGACCAAGATGGAGTTACACTGTCGAGACTTGCAGAGGCAGAACGAGCTCCTACATGAGCAAATACAGGCAGTGAGCGGAAAGATGGCGACCCAGCTGCAGCAGGCGGCCGGCGATAGCTCACTGAACGTTTCTGTCACGGAGGAGGGGAAGTCTCAGGAGCAGCTCCTTGAGATCCTCAGGTTCTAATTTCACTGACTCTGACTGACCCAGTACCTGTCTCCCTTTTATATACTCGCTGAATTGCGTTTTGTCTTCTTTCACCTTGAAAATTGTGAATCTCCTCTTTTTGTTTCCATTTACTCTGTTAACCCCCTGCGGCATGGCCACGTGAAGGTTTGTTCGTCGGGAGAAGGAGATCGCTGAGTCACGTTTCGAGACGGCTCAGGGAGAGAGCCTGAGGCACAGGCTGCGAGTGGAGCACCTGGAGCGGGAGCTGAAGGAGGTCCAGGACTCCCTCAGTGCTGAGAGAGAGAGGATGCAGGTACAGCAACTCGGAACCAAAACAAACCGTTAAAGCTTCGCACTCTTCTGTAGACCTGTTTGACTTGCAGCTTTTACTCCTTTTGAAGGTGACCGCGAAGACCTTGTCCCAGCACGATGAACTGATGAAGAAGACCGAGACCATGAGCGTGCTGGTGGAGACTAATAAGATGCTGCGAGACGAGAAGGAAAGACTGGAGCAGGAGCTGCAGCAGGCTCAAGCCAGGGTAAAAGAAAACCGAGCGGTTGATGTTTTTCAACGTAACTAGGGGTTACAAATTTCCCTTCTGAGCCGTTCTTGGGTGTTTTGTGTTGACTGATCAGATAGGGTATACAGCACCATAAGGTAATGTACATGTTTCGTATTTGTCTTTCCCAGGTGAGCAAGCTACAGACGGACGCCTTGCCCATGCAGGAGTCCAACGCCGAGCTGAGTGAGAAGAGCGGCATGCTGCAGGCTGAGAAAAAACTTCTGGAAGAGGAAATCAAGCGCTGGAAAGCACGCACTCAGGTCAGTACCCCGACATGCTGGTGGTTTAAGTTTCCTCTCTGGTACATAAATACAGATGTACGTATAATATTGGATGTACTTTCCATTCGGGTTTTTTTTTTTTTTAGGTTTTTTTTTTTTTTGGGACCGAAAGTAATTGGACAGTTGCCTGTTCATATAAAAGGTCTAGATTTGATTTCAAGTGTGGCATTTGCAATGTGTTCCTGTTAACACTCAAACTCCAAAGAGCATGGATAAGGAAAGGAAGTGCTCATGGTCTGAAGCATGCCACTTCATGTTCTAGTATGGTAGTGACTGTGGAACTGGTTCACTCGTATTTATTGATGATGCGACCGCTGACACTAGCAGCAGGAAGAATTCTGAGGTGTACCAGGGCCACATTACCTGCTCATGTTCAGCCAAACGCTTCATGACTGGCAAGACGGTATGTTCCGGTGCAGACGGACAACGAGCCGAAGTTAATCACACGTATAAAGTGCTGTCATCCCTACCCGATTGTGATTCCTTCAGATTGAAGCTGTCATTTCATTTGCATTTTAGCTCCAATACACTGTGCCAAGAGACTGACTGTAATAAATATAATGCTTTAATATAATACGTGATATGCTATATAGTATAAGAGAATGGTTTTTGTGTGTGTGTATAGTTCCTGGTGACCCAGCAGAAGGACACGGACCCAGAAGAATATAAGCGGTTGCACTCTGAGAGAGACACTCACCTTAAACGCATCCAGCAGCTCAGTGAGGAGACCAGTCGGCTTAAGGCAGAGGCAACCAGGTACAAAAAAAACAAAGTTATACAGTGGTGTGAAAAAGTGTTTGCCCCCTTCCTCATTTCCTGTTCCTTTGCATGTTTGTCACACTTAAGTGTTTCGGAACATCAAATTAATTTAAACAATAGTCAAGGACAACACAAGTAAACACAAAATGCAATTTGTAAATGAAGGTGTTTATTATTAAAGGTGAAAAAAAATCCAAACCATCATGGCCCTGTGTGAAAAAGTGATTGCCCCCCTTGTTAAAACATACTATAACTGTGGTTGTCCACACCTGAGTTCAATTTCTCTAGCCACACCCAGGCCTGATTATTGCCACACCTGTTCACAATCAAGGCATCACTTAAATAGGAGCTGCTTGACACAGTAAGGTCCACCAGAAGATCCTTAAAAGCTACACATCATGCCGAGACCCAAAGAAATTCAGGAACAATTGAGAAAGAAAGTAATTGAGATCTATCAGTCTGGAAAGGGTTATAAAGCCATTTCCAAAGCTTTGGGAATCCAGCGAACCACAGTGAGAGCCATTATCCACAAATGGCGAAGACATGGAACAGTGGTGAACCTTCCCAGGAGTGGCCGGCCGCCCAAAATTACCCCAAGAGCGCAGCGACGACTCATCCAAGAGGTCACAAAAGACCCCACAACAACGTCCAAAGAACTGCAGGCCTCACTTGCTTCAGTTAAGGTCAGCGTTCATGCCTCCACCATCAGGAAAAGACTGGGCAAAAATGGCCTGCATGGCAGAGTTCCAAGGAGAAAACCACTGCTGAGCAAAAAGAACATCAAAGCTCGTCTCAATTTCTCCACAACACATCTTGATGATCCCCAAGACTTTTGGGACAACATTCTGTGGACCGATGAGACAAAAGTGGAACTGGCGTATATCTGGCGTAGAAGGAACACTGCATTTCATAAAAAGAACATTATACCAACAGTAAAATATGGTGGTGGTAGTGTGATGGTCTGGGGCTGTTTTGCTGCTTCAGGACCTGGAAGACTTGCCGTGATAAAATGAACTATGAATACTGCTGTCTACCAAGAGATCCTGAAGGAGAATGTCCGACCATCTGTTCGTTTACTCAAGCTGAAACGAACTTGGGTTCTGCAGCAGGACAATGATCCTAAACACACCAGCAAGTCCACCACCGAATGGCTGAAGAAAAACAAAATGAAGACTTTGGAGTGGCCTAGCCAAAGTCCTGACCTGAATCCTATTGAGATGTTGTGGTATGACCTTAAAAAGGCCGTTCATGCTCGAAAACCCTCTAATGTAACTGAATTAGGACAATTCTGCAAAGATGAGTGGGCCAAAATTCCTCCAGGACGCTGTAAAAGCCTCATTGCACGTTATCGCAAACGCTTGGTTGCAGTTGTTGCTGCTAAGGGTGGCCCAACCAGTTATTAGGTTTAGGGGGCAATCACTTTTTCACACAGGGCCATGATGGTTTGGATTTTTTTTCACCTTTAATAATAAACACCTTCATTTACAAATTGCATTTTGTGTTTACTTGTGTTGTCCTTGACTATTGTTTAAATTGGTTTGATGTTCCGAAACACTTAAGTGTGACAAACATGCAAAGGAACAGGAAATGAGGAAGGGGGCAAACACTTTTTCACACCACTGTATATTATTCAGCCCTGAACCAGAAATTACATTGGTTTTACTTTATTTCTGTGATAATTAACACTCCCCCATCTGCAGGAGTAGCGTTTCCTGCAGCACGCTGCAGTCTCAGGTGCAGAACCTGCGTGACAACCTCGGCAAGGTGGTAGCGGACAGGGACCGTCTGAAGAAAGAGCTAGATGCCAAGACCCTGGACATTCAGGAGAAACTCAAGACCATCACACAGGTCAAGAAGCTTGGGCGCCGCTACAAAACACAGTATGAGGAGCTAAAAGTTGAGCATGACAAGGCAAGTATGCATGATTTTATTTTATTTTTGGACCACTCAATAAGAGTCCAGATTGTGTGACCCTATAGATTGGTTATGCCCTGTAAGCGTTGATGAATAAGTCCTAGTACAAACCATCCTAAGAAGCTATAAAGGGATCAGTTTGCATGGTTCAGCTAAGCTGCTATGATGCTAAAAACTGTAATTATCCATCTTTTTTTGGGGGGGTATAGATGGTGGTGGCTGCTGCTTCTGCTCCAGTCCAAGACCAGGAGGCTCAACAAGCCTCAGCTCAGGAGCTACAGACCCTCAGAGATTCCCTCAGCCAATCAGAGGCCAAGACTCGGGAGCTGGAGAGCCAACTAGAAACCAAAAACAAAGTAAGTCTATAGTTTCCTACTAGTAAATTCAGTCATGTTTACTTCTGTAACGTACGTTTTTGTTTTTTTGTTTTTTATATTGTGTGTTAAATTGCTCGTAATTCCCCAAAAAAATACAAAAATGACAAACTTAAAGTGAAGTAACAGATGAATTTGGTGACCCCTGTGCTGAACTGGAAGTGTTGTCTGTTTGCAGACGATGGGGGAGCGTGAGACAGAAACACGCACCGCACAGGACCAGGCGTCCCACCTGCAGGGCGAGCTAGCACGCATGCGCCAAGAGCTGGCGGAAAAGTCGGCCCAGGAAGACCGGCTCCGGCAGCAGCTGGTCGAGAAGGAGGAGCGGACCAGGAAGGCGATCGTCGGGGCCAAGCAGAAAATCAACCACCTTGTGGGTAAGTACTTCAAGGCTTTTTCTTTGAGATGTCTCTACTAATAATAAATCTAACTGGTGCCCGTCGAGTACTGATAGTGCACACACATCGTGACCCGTTCCTCCTTCCCTGTGCAGATGTAAAGGGTCAGTTGGCGAAGGAGAATGAGGAGCTGAAGCAGCAGCGTGAGGAGCTGGAGGTGCGCGTCAACGCGCTGCGCTCGCAGTACGAGGGCCGCCTGAGCCGGCAGGAGAAGGAGCTGCGGGAGCTACGAGACCTGCGCGAGCAGCAGGAGAGACACGTAGAGCAGAGAGATGAACCGGTGGAACAAGGCCCCAGCAAGGTGAACTTCAGAAACCTTCAACAGATGGAGACGCAATATGGAATATTTTAATAGACATTTCACTTGACGTGGAGTCGTTCCGTTATTCATATGCTTTTAGCCACTATACCCCCCCCCCTCTCTCTCTCTCAACAATGTTGAGATCTGATCAGTGTGTTGTGTTTCCAGACTCAAGAGCAACAGCGGACTACAGAACAGAGGCAGATTTCTCTAAAATCCACACCAGTGGCTGAAAGGGGCAGGTGTGTTATGCTTGACAGACTAGCATCCATGCTCCTTTCATTGCTGTTAATGAGTAAAAATGTGTGTGTGTGTGTGTGTGAATTGACATTATTAATTTGGCGATGTTTGCTCACACGGTTTCCTCAGCGCAAGCTCGTCCGAGCCCCCCACAGCTAATATAAAGCCCACTCCCCTGGTGGCCACGCCCAGCAAGCCCCAAGCCGTTACAGCGAACAAGCCCACACCGAGGGCCAGTATTAAACCGATGATCACCCCTGCTGCACAGCCCACAGCCACTCCTACTGCCACAGTGATGCCCACCACCCAGCAGGAGAACCAGGAAGGTAGATATTGGTGTTGAGATTACACACAATGTGTCTAACCCTCCTTCTGGAGGTCTTCCACGAACAGCATGCTACTAGTAAAGGCTTTTTCCAGGCCTTCTCTGTTCTGCAATTATCTGTTGCTTTAAGGGAAGCAGTAATAATTTAAAAATCCCATTTTATTTTTTTATCCCAAAAAAGCCATTTTATTTTCTGATCGCCTGCTGATTTTCTCCAGCGCTGTCATCAGAGGCTCCTATGGAGCATGTGCCCGTGTTTGGAAGTACCACCGGGTCTGTGCGCTCCACCAGCCCGAACGTTCAGACCACTCTGGCTCAGCCCGTGCTCGGTGTTCAGCAGAGCCAGACGACTGCGTTTGTCCAGCCCACACAGCAGCAGAGCGTACCCCCCTCCGAACCCTCGAGTCAGGAACCTGCCTCTGCCAGCGTGATGATGGAGGCTACACCCAGCACATCCCAGATGGAGAGACCCTCCACCTCTACAGCTGTGTTCGGAACAGGTGATCTTAAAGCCACAAACTGAATCTAATATGCTTCGAATGGGCTTTGACTTGACCTGTTCGAACACGTGCTGTGTTAATGATCTCAGATTCATGCTTGCATTACCGCTCCTGGTATTCAGCACGTACAGTAACACCGTTTCCTCTGCAGTCTCTGCCACACCTGGCAGCACCTTAACCAAGCGTCCTCGAGAGGAGGAGTTGGAGAACATTACAGTGGATCTGGAGCCTCAGGAGGAGCCCACTGAGCCTCCCATCTCTAAGAAGCTCCGCATGCAGAGAGTGGAGGTGAGGCATCTAAAACACACAAACCGGACCCACGAGCCAGAACTATTGAGATCAGTGCTTTCATAATGTTTTAAATGTTTGCTTTTAGATTGAGATGCTCACTGAGGACAGCGCTGAAGCTGAGAGTGTTGTGCCAGGAGGGAGCCAGGAAGACACTGCTGTTGAGGTAAGTATGGGTGTTCTAGCAAGGGATTATTATTATTATTATTATTATTATTGGTGGAACGGAGAACATCTGCAGAATTTATTTGTAGGAACTGGAAAACTATCACGGCCTGGAAGAGGTAGATGAGGAGTCTGGGGCATCTCAGTCCGTACCTGTGGAATTTCTTCTCTCCCAGGAGTCTGAGGAACCGGTCATCGTCATCGTCAGCGACTCCGATAGTGAGGAAGAGCAGGAGGAGGAGACTGATGAAGAGGAGCAGGTAAATATGACGACAGTATCGTTACCTGTTCTGAACGTTTGCTCTTCAGAGTGAAGATGATAATGGTGGTGATATTTAAACATTCTAGATGGGGAAGTCATTTGCTTCTGACGGAGCTCACAGCTGTGAATGGCCATAGCTTGACATATTGGCACAATTAATCAGATATCGATTGTGATTACGATTTTGACTGCCCACGATTAAATGATCGACTGCGATATTCACGTTTAAAGTTCGTCCTCCGCTAATAGAAAACTCCGCTGCAGATCAAATCAAGCACTTCCTACACTTACAGCCAATCACATTTATCGGCGCAGGGATGACCTCATTTTGTAGTGCCAAATAAATGTTTTATGCTTGTTTATTTATCAATTAACCAACAGTATCTCATTGCTGTGATTTTAACTCAAACAGTTAAATGTAAGCTCTCTGCTCATGGTCACTGTTAATGACCGACCTCCTGATTAAAGCTTATATAAAAAAGATTGGTATCTGGATCGGTATCAGCTGTAAAAATCCTTATCAGAGCATCCCTAATGAACACCATTAACCTAAAGCGCTTTGCATCTGACGGATAAATGAACTCACCCAATCACATTCTATATGAGATTATTCAGATATATACACAATATACACAGAGCGGTTCGAGAACTGACTCCAGCCCAGAACCATGACAGTGGAAAATGTCTAACAGTGTAGCTTTAAATATATTTAAGAGGAGCAGACTTCAAACACTGAACATTGAGGTTTATTGCATTTGTTTACAAGGTTAACGGTGGGTTTTTTTGCATACAGTCTGTAAAATGAACTGAAAATATTACATTTAGTTTATCAGAAGGTACATTTAATGTGTCATGGCTCACACTATGTTCCTAAATTCTGTCATCATTGACCAGTTCAAGTTTTCTCATCTACTTGTGTGTTATATTGTAGCACGTTAACTATATCACCTCTTTAAAAAAATAATAAATAAATAAAAATTTAAAATTGTGCTCCAAATATTTGTAATTAGGTTCACAAGTGCTCCTCAAAGAAATTGTCTTGCGTCTCTTCTCCTGTAAACACTGTTATTGCCTTTTCCGCATTCGCCTGATTTGTTTATTCGGTTGCATATTGTTAGATTTGATGCGTATTTTCATTTGGTTGATGGTATTTTTTTATTTTTACTCATTTATTTTACTCGTATCATTACTCATATTTTGGGTACAGTTTTATTTATATTTTTGCTTCTATGAGATGATGCACTTTAAGGACCAGTCTAATTTGATGCAAAGATTTGTACATTAGCAGGAATGTAGCGCGACATGGAGGTGGAAGCAGCGGTCTGTTTATTTAGATGTGAAAGTGCAATAAAAATGCCCCTAAAATCAATGAATAATCGTGATGAATAATCGAGATCTCAATATTGATCAAAATAATCGGGATTATCATTTTGGCCGTAATCGTGCAGCCCTAGCTCAACATGTCTTTGTTTCACATCTCAGGATTATGAGGAAGAGGAGGAGGAGGAGGACGACGAGGATGATGACGAGGGAGGAATCGAGGTGGAAGGAGAGGACAGTAATGAGGGGAGTGGCAATGATGATCCCTCCGAGGCCTATGAGGGTGACAACACGGAGGTAAAAACACACACTGGACATGTAATGTTTTCCCCGGGTAAGCTTTTGATTGTCCCTGAGTTTGCTCTTCATCACGGTTCGTCACGTGTTCGTGTGTGAGATAAAGCAGCGTTAAGAGATGATTTCCTAACAGTAGCTTCTCTCAGCATTGATACCGTTGCTTTGTATGTGTCTGTCCCGTTTCCCTCAGGGTCCTGATGCCACAGATCCAGGTACTGAAACAGAGGAAAGTCTCGGCGTGACCGACTCCGCCCCGTGCACGGCTGGTCCTGCCACCTGTAAGACACCCGCTTTTACACCATTCTCCACTTGAACCTGATGCTCCTGTTCGTCCTTATCCTCTTTTTCTGACCTGATGTTACATCTGTAAATGTTGATCCAGTATCCGGCTCATTAGACGCGTTCTCCCCTGAACCAATCACCAGCTCTGCACCCCGTCCTCCACCGTCTCCACGGAGACTGCAGCAGTCACTCCCTCCTCGACTCAGCATTCTGGCTCCACCTATACAGGAGCTAGCTCCGCCCTCTCAAGTCCAGGTATTTACAGGTCTTTGTATTTTTTTTATTATTATTTTGAATGCATATTTCATTTGTCGCCTTTTTAAATCTTTCAAAAAAACTTTTTTTTTCCTCCATGAACCTATAATGGAAACCGCAGTAGCGGATGTCCTTCAGCTTGAACTTTTGCTTTTGTTTGTTTGTTCTCAGCGCATCCCTGCACGACGGCAGCCGATCGGACGAGGACTGCAGCTGACTTCGGGGTTGTCCGGGTGCATCGTGAGTAATATGCGTTTGTGACGTGTCGCTTTTCAGATTTTGCGTTTCTCGTCTTCGCCGCCATCGTTTAAAAAGATTTTCCCCTCTGCTCTTTGTTCTTTCCAGCCACAGCAGCACTTCTACGAGGAGGACGACCGCACGGTCCCCAGCACCCCCACGCTGGCTGTCTCCCATCGTACTGACTGCTTCAGTGAAGCTCTCCAGTGAGTGCCAGTGTTAACAATCGGACCGGTCCGGTCTATTCTAGAACTTTTTAGTAGAATTGACCATTTCCTGTTGTGTTTGTGCAAGTTCTCCCCAGGTAGCAGGCGTGTTGCGCTTTGGCTTCTCGGACGACGTCCCACAGACCACTTCTTCCAACGCAGATCTGGACCAGCTGGCCTCGCAAGGAGGTAGTGTGTGCCTGCTGAATCCTCCCTTCCAGCTCGCTATAAATCACACCTTTTGTTTCAAAAAATAAAAGTATCTGAAAAAGCCGTTTTGTCCGCCTTATTCTTGTTCCCTGTTCTGCCATTAAATTGGACCAGATTACAGAAAAATAATCAGAATATCATCAGGCCATGTAGCAGTCATGGAGGGGGGGTGGGTGTGTGTGTGTGTGTGTGTGTGTAGGGCTCGGCATGTACGACATTCCCCTGTTCCTGCCCACTCATGAGGACTCGCCAGGGGGACGTAGCGTACCCACCACCCCTCTCCAGGTGGCTGCTCCAGGTACGTGCTCCAGCAACACACACACACGTCTGATGTCATTCAGTTGTGATGATGATTTCAAGCTCTTTTTGATTCTGCACGTTTCCTCCCATCCTGAGCAGTGTCTGCGTTCTCGGAGACACACCCCTCAGAGCTGCCCGAACATTCCTCCCAGTCTGTGCCAACAGTAAGCACGTCCACACCGAACGTGTGCGTCGTGACCGGGCCCGGCGCAGCTGAAGAGCGAGATGTCCTGCTCGAGGCAGGGGAAGATGGGTGAGCTTGTACATTTCAGACACCCGTGTTTTGTTTTTATTTGACTACACGCGTCCTTTGCCGAGATACGGACTACGGGTAGTAAAGCGCTCTTTTGATTTGAGCTTAGAGTTTGAGCGTTTCAGAGTTTTGGTCAGCGCAGGATCACACAGCGTGGTCCAGTTGTCATTAAACTACAGCCTTTGGGAAGACTCTCGTGTCGTGCCTCTCTCTATGGTTGTAGAGTCGAGTTTATATTACGCAGCTGTGTATTACTAGTGCTTCTCAAGCAGCTTCGAGGTGCTTTGGGGTCGTGCTGTGTTCAGTAGAGGAGTACAGATGTTGGCTCGAGGTGAAGTGAGTGTAAACCTTGTGCTTTTAGAAGCGGTACAGAGGTAGCGCTGGAGTCGTCTTCTCAGATTGAGGCTGAAGAGCCAGCTCAGCCTTCAGATGAGGCCAGTCTCCCCTCTACCAGCCAGGAGCCCTCATCCAGCTCCGCAGGTACACACACGCACACCAGTTCATCTCAGCCCGAGCTTTAGGCTCCTAAATCACTGCTCTTCATCCCACCTGAATACACTACCTTCAATGACTAATACTCGCATTGACTGTGAGTAAGTGGTTTTCAATGAGATGACCAGTGACTCCTCCCCCTTTTACTTTCATTCAATCGTTTTCAGACACACGCAATACTCGGCCAGCCAGCGTCAGGATGGGTTCGGGCAGGCAGTGGACTCGAGGACGGGCCACCAGAGGGTTTGTTAAGAGAGGTACAATGAATTTCTACATCATGGTGTGTGTGTGTGTGTATACACACACACACAGAAGCATTCGGAACCACAACAATAGGCCAAAATGAATGGTGCAATTTTATTAGAAATAATTTGACACACAGATTTAAAAGTGTACATCGTATAAAGCGCACATCTGGAAGGACGGTCACAGTGCTTCATCCTGTTTCTCACTGCAGATGGATCAGGAGTTATGGGAATGCGAAGGCGCTTTGCAAGATGAATGAATGAAGGACCAGAAGCTACTACAAGTTTTATGTTTCGTCCCATTGAAGCATTGCTTTATTTTATGTGGATACAATAAAGGATTTTTTGGTACTAAATGAATCTTTGGTGTGTGTTCATCAGCGTGTGTCTGTAGGATTGTTAAGAGTACTTTCTACACCTTACTCATCTCTGGACACCTGAACCAACTTTTGGCTGATTTTTGTTGTTGTGGTCCAGCCCTTGGCGTGAGGATGACCGGAGTGTCGCCTTCCATCTTTAAACTGTAGTACTTGGCTGGAAAAAAAATTATGCAAGATTTCTATTAACAGTAATAGAATGTATCTGAATGTACGATGCTTAGTCACGCCATTAAAAAAAAATACATAAATATATATATTTATTATTTTTTTTAAATGTATTTATATATATTTTTTTAAATTCTGTAGTTAAACTTAAAATAAAAACCCTTTTATTATGCTGTATAGAATAGCCAGGTTTGGTTTTAAACACGTTTGTAGTGAACACGTTTTGGGAGGAGTTAAGGCGTGGCCTTGGTGTGTTTACGTTTATGACCTCATGGCCACGGAGTATAATCCTCTGCCATGACCTCACACCTCTTCATTGGTGTCTAGTCAGTGAGGGTTTAAAGAAGCTGCCCACTTTCCTCCCCCACCCAGTCATGTCCGAGACCCCAGACATGATTCACCCAAGGTTTGAGCAATCGAGGCTCTTGTTTCCAATGTTCCATGACCCTTGTTCTACAAATATAGTTTTCCTCTGTATTAGAACCTCCGTAGCTTAACTGGAATTGTTACGTGTTGTTTTTTTGTTTTTTTTGGGGGGGGGTGGCGTACTCACTCGGGGAGAAGGCGTAGTATTTGTATCCGTCCCCTCCTGTAGCGCGTACGGACACCGCTGACGTCACTGTGGGTGGAAAGCCTACCCAGGTCCTGCTAATGACGATCTCTTGACCCAGCTTGGGGACTGAAAGAGAACATCACAAATCTGCTGTGGAGTCGTTCAGCTTGTGTATTTTAGTAGGCATGAATTCAAGGTTCGAGTCATCCTTCCCATCAAAGTGTGAGGTCTTTCTGGAATAATGTTCTGTTCTAACAGTGGTGTGTGTGTGTGTGTGTGTGTCAGGGTGCGATGTGTGTTCCTGTAGAAAGGGATTACGTCATAGACTGGCAAGCCGTAGAGTGTCTTATACAATTCCTTCCTTAAGGTTGTTACCTGCTTCCTTTCTGAATCTCTTCGTTACTGTGACTGCAGCTGACTTGCTGCTGCACTCAGGTGTGTTGAGGTAGGTGTATCTCTGAGCCAATCCACCTACAGACAGGGCAACACCAGAAGTTTCGAAAGCCACATGACTTTGCTGCAAACATGAATCTGCTTTATAAACCAAATCTTACCAGAGCCTGCAATTATTTCAAAACTACTTTTCTACTACTATTCTTCGTACTGGGAGAAGTGTGTGTATTTATTTATTTATTTATTTATTTATTGCTTGACGTTAAAAGCCAGGTGTTTGAACCTCTTTTGAAGAATAACACGGACTCTCTCCTGCTTCTGTACTGAGGCATGGATAAAGCGGCGACAACATGGCCCCCGAGTCCAAAGCCCTCAGTGATGGGTCTGGGGAAAGCGGCGTCCATGACGTCATTCTCATACCTCCAGTATTTATCTCCCTATGGGATGCACACGTAACGTAAATCTGTGAATTGATATTTATGATGTGTATGATTTAACACGATTATCCGCACTTTAACAGTTATTCGCAACATTACCCTGAAGATGTAGGTCTTGCCGTGGCAGTTACAGCGTGTGAAGACCGTGTCGATGGGAGAAGGTATTCCCCAGAAGTCTGTGATTGATTGAGCAGGCCCAGCGTTTCTTCTGGAGTCCAGCATCCAAAAGTAGTGTCCTAGTAATACAGTAGTGGAGGGAAGCACACATTATATAGTACTTCAGCGGTCACAGTTCCTTGCAAGTGTTTTTATTTTAGTGAATAAATCATCTCTGTTTGAAGGGATCTTCAGCAACTCCTTCATCCTGGTCAGGGTCACTGAGGAGCCTACACCAGGAAAACTGGGCATAAGGTGAGAGGATGTATGGGTTGCCAGTTCGTTGCAGGCCACAATGCACATGCACATTCACACACTCCTTTACCTTATAGTAGCAGTAGAGCGTTTAATGGTATGCTTCTGGGAGATGGCGAAGAAACCGAGAACGTCGAGGAACCCCATGCAGACACGGGGAGTAACGTGAGCTCAGGGTCTAACCAGGAAGCCTGGAACTGTGAGGCAGCAGTGCGACCTACTACGCCGTTGAGCTTAATGCTGTACATCACCCATAAATTATTGGGCATTGTTTTAAAACGGTGTTTTCAGAAGGTGGCTAAAGACCTCCGTCATACCATTTTGATCATTCTAAACTTTGCTGGAAATAAAGACTGGGCATTTAGAACTGACCTCGAAAAACCACGATGGTGCCGTTCCTAAGCGTGGTCAAGCCGTTAACCGGACGCCCGCTGCAGAGATTAGTGTCGCTGTTGGCATCTGTGACAAGGAACGCAAATCTGAAAACAAATACGATATATGCACCGCAGTAAATTGTTTCATGGTACTCGTTTTCTTAATGAGCAGAAAACGAGTGTTCCTCAGAAAGAGCCTCTAATACTTTCTTCATTTTACATGTTCCAGGTACATCACAAATCCGTATCAGGTTCTTAAGAAACGAAGCGAACGCCTTACCTGCCTGATAATCCTGAAGGTCCTGAAGATTGTTGTTGGTGTCTTTTGGTTTCGTGGGATTTTCTTGCACTTTAATTGGAGAAGGGCTAACCGTCGCAGGAGCAGGGGTGCTTTCTGTTAAGGCAGGGTACGTTGGAGAATCCTTCGTAGAAAGAATGCCCTTTATTTCCCGGTTTTCATTGTGTGCTACTGTTGTTATTTTGGCAGTGGTAGGCTTGTCTGTTGAGAGCATTTTCTGGATCTCCACTCCTCCCGAGTTTGTGTTTTCACCGGGTTCCATCTGAGCCTCTGTCTGATCTTCAAAGTTTACCTTTAGGTCCTGTTTGTCTTCAGATTGGACAGGATTAGAAGGCTTAAGGTCTGGATTATTGGCCTGAGCAGTGGTTGAAGGCGTGGGTTTGGGCTCTGAGGTGCTCTGAGATGTTCGTGTGGAATTTGCTGTAGTTGAGGCCATCTCAGGAGGAACAGTGGGAACTAAGGCATTAAAAGAAAGTTGCTCCGGTTCAGAGACAGACTGAGGATTTCTAGCAGTTGGTTTAGAAGCAGGTATATCATCTGCAGCGGTGCTTTTAGGCTCTGTGGTAAGTGGAGTGGTTGTTTCTGTGGTCAGGTCAGTCCGTGCAGGTACACTGGTGCTGTCTGCTGGACTTGTAGCCGGATACTGTTCGGAAGTTTGTCGGGTGACAGCCTGCCTAGTTGAAGCTGGAGAAAAACTGTTAGGAGAAAGTTGCTCAGGTTCAAATTTATCCTGAGGTTCTTCACGGTCCTCGTCAGGCACAGGAGAGCCAATCATACCTGAAAGGAATAACACTGTAAGAGTTCAGTTAATGGGAGGAAACATACTTTAGTTTAAAGCTCTAAAGACATATGTATGGCCTCACTTGGCACTGTTACATAATCAGGCAGGGAAGGGAGAGGTGCCACGTGGTCGTCAACCGGGTCCAAAAGCTCCGCAGTGTCATAAGGAGAGGACATGGTGCCACTTACAACATCTAGAGTGCAGGAAACATGACGGAACAATGAGCAGCAGAAATATTCTTCTCTACTAGCGCAATCCATGTTTTTCCATGGTGTTTCAGTAGAGACACTGAGACCCCGTGTCCAGTATATCATAACTGAACGACGTTCGTCTGAGTGCTGGTCAGTCACATGACCAGGATATCATATGTCTACAGTATGGCGTCAGTATTCAGTGACGAGCCAGAGGAGATGAGATGTACGTCTCTCGGTATGTGTGTTTTCTGTGATTCGTCTAGATCTTCAGGCGACTGACACAGATGTTGGGTTTCTACTTGAGAAGGTCTAGTTGTCTAACCCCTAACACATGGCTGATCTGACCAGCCGCCTTGTTCATTTTACTCTGTTCAGTTTAACTTGTACATTACACTGGTGGTGCACAATTAATCCATCTCTCAATAATGGAAACCTAGTTAACAAGGAGATAAATAATTTGGGGAAGAATACCTGTTTACCTGGATTTTATTTAAATAGACCGGAACCAGGAGTCAACCACTTCTAAACACCCCCCCCCCCCTCTCTCTGTTCCAGTCCGTGATGATGGCATTATACATGTCAAGAAGAAATAAGGTCTCAGACTTGGCATTTAACTGAGGAATCTGATCATCTACGGACTTGGATGTGTCTGGTACCGTGCAGCTTCTGGACCCGGGATCTCTAAACTATGATCGGGCAGAATGATTCACTAGAAGACGAGAAATCCCGTTCGGTCTGCGGCTTCTCACACACCTGTGCCTTAATGTGTTGTGGTGTTTTTTTTTAATGTTATTTTTAAAGAACAGTAAGCATTACCTTCCTTCGCCATGTCGTCCAGAGGCGTGGTCACCTCAAGCTCGCTGTACTCTTCTTCCGTTGAGGAATCTACAGTATCAGTCGTTCATACAGGAAACCGTGGAGTAATTACAGCATTGCTACACACGTCAGTGATGTACACACTCGTACATACAAACACATCACACGGTGGTTTACTTGTCTACAGTAATGATCTGAATCAAATAAGGATGTGTGTGTGGGGTTTTTTGCTCATTTTTATGAAGGGGGGGAGGGGGTGATTAATTCTGAAAGGCACTGTGTGCTGCGAGTCATGTTGATAAGTTTAGTAACGATGTTGTGAACTTACCCTCGGTGTTGCACTGGGTCTCGTAGTCCGGACAGCACTGGTCGTATTTAATACACTCGATGTCACAGTGACACTGTCTCCCTCTCTTGAAGCCCTCACCACATCGGCCTTTACAGGAGTGCCCTATAGTACAAATGCACATTTCAATCAGGTGTGTTCAAGTCCTGCAATGTTTACCGAAGAAGCTTTAAACCAGATTAAAACTTCATCTAATGTCACCCAGTAAACATCCTTAAAGGTTCAACATAGCCTCCATCTCGTCCGGTATCATCTAAAGACAACCAGCGAAACACCACCTGCGCCAGTGGAGAGCGGAGGAGACTTACTTGCAGTGCAAACAGACTCGTAGTTCTTGCAGCACTCGTTGTGTGAGAGGCACTCGTAGTCGCACTGGCACTGATTGCCTCGGGAATAAGTTTCTCCACATCGTCCTCTGCAGCTTTCTGCGAGATCACATAAAGGAACATGAGGAGAGATGTTGGCCTACTTCGGTGGAGATGCCAGATCATCACAGCCTCGGTGCGGTGCGGTGTGGTGTGATCTTACGGATGCGACTCGTTTATAGTTCAAATAGTACATGTCGAGTGAGGAGTTCAAGACGACACTAAGGAAGCTGTTGTGTGTTGGAATGCGACGACTCTCTGTAGCCCGTGTCCCCCCCACGCGTGTTTTATCAGCTCCCTCCGGACCCTGTCTATTAGTGGACAGTCTCCGACGTCCCCGACGTGTCCGAAAAGCTGAGCCGTCTTCAAACGTCAACTAAAGACCTATGTCGTGATTTATTACTTAAATTAGGTTTGTTTTTGTTTGTTGTTTTTTTTTTTTACATGCTAACCTCCCTAAAAAGTGTGTAGAGCTACTGTAGTGTGGCCGAGATTTCACAACCTCAGCGTCACTGCTGGAGTTGAGCGTCAACACAAACTACAGTAGGCATGTGGGTGAAATATAGCCTCTAACTTCACCATGGGCTAAGGAGGTAGTATTAGCTACAGAAACCCGGATGAAGCCATGTTTAAGCAGCGGTCTTTGCACTTCATGCAGTCTGCATCTGACTGTCAGACCGTTTGGTATGTTTACTCACTCTGGGATGAGGAACATGTGACCAGGACACACGCTGAGAGCAGGAGCACAGACACCGAGATGCTCATCGTAGCAGGAACCTGCTTGGATTCATGGAGATGGTGAGTCTTTTCCTAAAACAGCAAACAAAGTGAAAATCAAAGTATTTGTGGCTTACCTGCAATACAAGGCAAGGCGTATGTGGGAGTTGTCCGTGTCCTTGAGAATGTCTCTGTGTGTGTGTGTGTGTGAGAGAGAGAGAGAGAGCAGCGTGAAGTTGCTCGGATTTTATAGACGCTGGAAGCAGCAGAGTCATGGGCCGGGCTCATCCGGTCTGTTAGATCAAAACTGTGAGATGTGTAAGCGTCTGGCGGTGAGGGGAGAACATCAGGGTTTCCACCCTCTCTGAGTAAAGGACAGAGTGCAGTCGTTGTGTACACACACAGAGAGAGAGAGAGAGAAAGAGAGAGAGAGAGAGAGAGAGAGAGAGAGAGATGATGTGACCGTTCTCTCACCCTTAAAAACAAAATGTTCTGTGGAAGATCACGTGGGAGTTTAAAAAAATGTATGCAGGTCAATATTAAAGTTCTGTACAAATCAAATATTTACAGACTTCCTACTGTTTTTTGTTTTTTTTTGTTTTTTTACTGTAGTACGATTTTAAATAATGTTCAATACATTTCCACATCGTCTGTTGTTGATTGTTCATGAATCACACGTGTGAGAATGTGCACCATCATGGAATCACACCAGGACATACAGTGGTGTGAAAAAGTGTTTGCCCCCTTCCTCATTTCCTGTTCCTTTGCATGTTTGTCACACTTAAGTGTTTCGGAACATCAAACCAATTTAAACAATAGTCAAGGACAACACAAGTAAACACAAAATGCAATTTGTAAATGAAGGTGTTTATTATTAAAGGTGAAAAAATCCAAACCATCATGGCCCTGTGTGAAAAAGTGATTGCCCCTAAACCTAATAACTGGTTGGGCCACCCTTAGCAGCAACAACTGCAACCAAGCGTTTGCGATAACGTAATGAGGCTTTTACAGCGTCCTGGAGGAATTTTTGGCCCACTCATCTTTGCAGAATTGTCCTAATTCAGTTACATTAGAGGGTTTTCGAGCATGAACGGCCTTTTTAAGGTCATACCACAACATCTCAATAGGATTCAGGTCAGGACTTTGGCTAGGCCACTCCAAAGTCTTCATTTTGTTTTTCTTCAGCCATTCGGTGGTGGACTTGCTGGTGTGTTTAGGATCATTGTCCTGCTGCAGAACCCAAGTTCGTTTCAGCTTGAGTACACGAACAGATGGTCGGACATTCTCCTTCAGGATCTCTTGGTAGACAGCAGAATTCATAGTTCTTTTATACAGCAAGTCTTCCAGGTCCTGAAGCAGCAAAACAGCCCCAGACCATCACACTACCACCACCATATTTTACTGTTGGTATAATGTTCTTTTTATGAAACGTGTGTTCCTTCTACGCGAGATATACTTGGACACACACCTTCCAAAGAGTTCCACTTTTGTCTCATCGGTCCACAGAATGTTGTCCCAAAAGTCTTGGGGATCATCAAGATGTGTTGTGGAGAAATTGAGACGAGCTTTGATGTTCTTTTTGCTCAGCAGTGGTTTTGTCCTTGGAACTCTGCCATGCAGGCCATTTTTGCCCAGTCTTTTCCTGATGGTGGAGGCATGAACGCTGACCTTAACTGAGGCAAGTGAGGCCTGCAGTTCTTTGGACGTTGTTGTGGGGTCTTTTGTGACCTCTTGGATGAGTCGTCGCTGCGCTCTTGGGGTAATTTTGGGCGGCCGGCCACTCCTGGGAAGGTTCACCACTGTTCCATGTCTTCGCCATTTGTGGATAATGGCTCTCACTGTGGTTCGCTGGATTCCCAAAGCTTTGGAAATGGCTTCATAACCCTTTCCAGACTGATAGATCTCAATTTCTTTCTCAATTGTTCCTGAATTTCTTTGGGTCTCGGCGTGCAGTGTGAGCTTTTAAGGATCTTCTGGTGGACCTTACTGTGTCAAGCAGCTCCTTTTAGTCATGCCTTGTGGATTGTGAACAGGTGTGGCAATAATCAGGCCTGGGTGTGGCTAGAGAAATTGAACTCAGGTGTGTTATAGTATGTTTTAACAAGGGGGCAATCACTTTTTCACACAGGGCCATGATGGTTTGGATTTTTTCACCTTTAATAATAAACACCTTCATTTACAAATTGCATTTTGTGTTTACTTGTGTTGTCCTTGACTATTGTTTAAATTGGTTTGATGTTCCGAAACACTTAAGTGTGACAAACATGCAAAGGAACAGGAAATGAGGAAGGGGCAAACACTTTTC